>OFHS01001727.1:7555-25395 GCA_900245855.1 Calvadosia cruxmelitensis
AAGGCCACCGGGCCATACAGAATATTTTTCTCAGGTCCCAGAGGTGACCGTTATAGACAGGTTTCACTGTACTGTATTAAAGTAAGTGAATATATAAACATGCTCAGATTGTCTTGTGCTTGGTCTTTACGACAGGTCATAACTCATAACGAAGTTGTCACCCGCGCTAAGAGACATTTTGTTGTGAACAGTCGACTCTATACTATAATCGGATCATATCAGAAGGCTCCGTGTCAATTGGGGATCAAATTAATGTTGTTGAGAATTGATTCTGTCTTGAGAGGTTTGTGCCAAAAATTGGCTGATCCAATTGCATGGCGGTCTAATTACGAAAAATCAACTAAACTTTCTATCATTTGTATTTGATACATATTTTGCAACACAATTTAGAGATTTATTTAAAGGCTGCCTTGGTTGACAGTAAGAGGAGCTGACGAAAGCATACATGGGATGCTATGATAGAAAGTCTTGAAGATTATGAACAAAGAATTCAGACTCGTTATCTGAAGCACTTTCATCATTTTGACATTGGGATCGGAAAATCAGTCCCTTCTTAATATGCTGCATATGGGAGCACAGCATAATACTCTATAGTGCAAAAATATCGGCAAAGGAAGAGCACAGTCTGTGGTGAAGATAGGAAAATATGTATAACTATGAATTGGTTAAAATTGGATCATAAATGCATTATCACAATTAGCATTGATAATTTACAACATTTTTGGTTTTAAGGAAATTTCTCCACCGCAGCATCATAAACGCTTCTGATCGTATGAATCGAATTGGCCGCAATACGTCATCACAGTACAGGCCCCTTGCGTTAGTACAGATTCCTGTTACGATCAAGGAGATTCTAAGCAACTATTATTACGTAAGACGGTAAGAGTCATCAATATTAGCCCTTGTCCTGCTATTGACGTGTATACACGTTTTCGAAACAAGTCAAAAGTAGCAGCATATAACCAATCACATAGTTAGTCCTTAGCAATCAACCAATCAGCAATCGATAAAGCGACTTCAGGTCTTGATTTAACTAGTTTTGACACTGATGCATACCTGTATAATATTAAGCGACTTGTGCTCTTCTTTGTTGCCTTGAGCCACGCCATAAAACGAAGCCTCTTCCTCGGTTGTCTTGCTGACGTGCTATAAGTTAACGCATTTGTGTTACATGTCGTCACTAAAAGCAGGACGCGATGGCCAATATTATTAGGAAAACAATATGTACAGTTAAACCCGTATTAACGGCCACATCTATAGAGCAGCCACATGTGTATAAAGGCCAATCATCATAACCCCAAAATGATTTTTTTATAGAAATAAACCCGGACAAAAGGCCACCTGTCTATAAAGGTCATTCTCTGTAGGTCCCATAAAGGTGATCATTATATGTATATATAATTATTATGTATTTGAGAAAATTTCAAATAATACACGTATAGAAGGTATGGTTATATATACACTAATACTATACGGATAATTCAAACTAATCATTAGTTAAAAATGGAACTACTTTATTAACGCGACTGAAAAAGTAATGATGTCTTACATTGTGCTTTGCCGTATCAACGTGAAATCTTAGTCTGGCGTAAGTGATACAGATTTAGGCAATTTCATATCTACTTGATTATTTACAATCTTATAAAACAAACACAGGTCAAGGTGGAGTCGTCGACTTTGTTGTGATGGTAGTCCTAATTTCTGTAGGCGGTCGGCGTAGCTGGTGTCCGGATTTCCATAGCACCGCACAAAAACAGTCTTTGTGTAGCGGCGTTGTACTCGTTCCAGTAAATCTATGTCCTTTTGCATGTAGGGGCAGAAGACTTGAGAGGCGTATTCAATAATCGGACGGATGTAGACAATGAATGCCTTCGTTAGGTGTTCGGCATCATTCCATTTTAATGACTTAAGTAAATAGCTTGACACGCAATGTACCTTTTGCGCAACCTTTTTACAATGAGAAGAGAACTTCAAATTTGCACACATGTGGACTCCAAGGTCACGGATTGAGTCTTTGACTTTTCGTATGGCAAAATCGCTCATAAAGTAAACCAACAACGGATTTCTGGTGCCAATATGTAGCGTAGTGCATTTTTCAGCTGCTACAGACAACTGCCAGGTTGCTGCCCAATCCAAGAACGATGTATATTGCCGATTGAAAGAGTGATAAATTTACTTGATAAGAATCAGTCAGACTATAGACGGTGTAGAGCTTCATGTNGCTTCATGTTAATCTGAACGAGTTGCGTTTCGAATCGTATTATGATTTGAAAGAATTGAAGTATTAAAAAATTAAAAAAATATATACATCATTGTTAAGTACCAACCTGCCAGATGTTTTAATGAAAAGATAGCTCGGCTATTGAGATTGAGTACAATTTTATGACGATGTGTTCTATAGTCTGTGACTCGCGGAAAGTTTTATGGATTAATAGCAGGAAAGTCGTTAATAGGACTGTGCTGCAGCTATACAGTATGCCATTGGCACTGATGACAAAATCATTCACAATCTAACACATTTGGAACTTGAAGAGTAACTGATAGAGATATAGGACCTGGCGCAGATGCTGCATTGAAAATGTTGGAATATAATTATTACAATTGTTCTCGATCGTCGGGACGGGTGCCGCCGTGAAATCGTATGAAAATAAGGTAACTTAAAGGCATCAATTGTGCACTCATAGAAATTGTAATTACATGTTACGCAATTGTCTTCACAGTATTAGATTTCTATAGCTACTTCGAAATCGTACAGACACAATATACAGTTAGTTAACACAGCCACAAACGCAAACACTGTAGCATATACCTGGATTTCCCGCAGCTTGATGACCAGGATGAGACCATTTTGAAATGGCCGCTGAAACACGTTTCTTCACCATAATAGCCAGCATGCACGATAGAGACTGCAAATAAATAAATAATGTATGAACGTAAAAAGGTTCTCATTCCAAAAGCATACATGTTTTGAAATAAATGGAGAATTTTTAAGCCGTAAATGCAAAAGTCCGCATAGAGGAGTAACTCTTGTTATTTTTTGGTGTGAATTTGAAACGACGGTTCACTATTTTGCTATACCTGTAGAATGATCTGTAAATGCAATTTTCTACATATCATTACAGGTCACAATAGTAAGATCAAGTTCTGCACCTCGTATAGTACCTTACTTACTTCGTACCTTTGGAGCGTTGTCTCTGCTTCTGGTAGGCATAACAACGGCACACATACATGAACAGGTCCCAGAGGGCACCAAATTATGATGTACCTAGTCCTAACAGGCAAGAAAGGCAATAGCCGGCAATAGTTAAGTTTAGGAATTTAAGTAGCTTTTTGTACTTTAATTTCTTATAATGTAGGAACAGAGATGACGAATGCTGGTTGTGGATGGTCACCACGAAAGTAAACACGCCAACAACTAGAGAGAGAACAACTCAGTGTCCTCAAGAAGCCTCGGAGTTCATAGCCTCGTATTGATTCATCTTGGTGTCTGTTTCTTAGGTGACATGAGCTCACCTGCATTAAGAAGGCAACAGAAGCAGCGACTATCGTCAGAGCTAAGTTTGTTCCTGTGAAGAACCTCGTAATGGTGGCATCAACACAACCTTCTGTGTATATCGCAGACGTTACATTAAATGCCTGAAACATAACAAAGTATATCCCGATTTCAGATATAAGCCAAAGGAAGAACAATTCATGAATCATTGGTGATCTTAATACATTTCAATGTTTGTCAGTCAATCAAAATATGAATAAAATTAATCTGCGACCTAACTTAATGCCATGAAAGCAAGGAGAACAATTAATACAACTTTTTAATTGATACAGCTTTTTTATGTAGTTATAATTTTAGCATGTAAATTACGCTTTAGTTTCAATATGTATATGGGCTTTTTTCAAATCATAATATTCATTTAAATTGCTGTAAGGTTGAAACAAAAAATATAATACCAGCTTCAAACAAAAATTAATACAATGATTTGTCAAGCAACAGAGTAGCTCTAAGTTTGACCGCGGTTTGACAGTCGTAATGATACTCACCGAAGTAGTTGTCCTTCGGACATCAAATCCGCATTGGGTATTGAAATTTGTACTTATCTGCAATTAAACAATATATGCAACGATCGCAATAAGCAACCCAGACCACGTCCGCATGACCAAACACGTTTAGTGCGCTGTGAGAATGAACAACGCCAGTAATAAAACACAACCTATAGGCAAATGTTTTCTGCATTGAACGTGTCATTGCACCCAAAGTGTTTACATTACAGTATAATACAAGCAAGAACACTTTTATAGTTCCTTTATAAAGCCACTAACCATAGCCGGCCTGTAATTTCATCATATATATGGTCACTGGGAATGACTGAATTTGATGAATTTCAATTTACCCTTCATTCATGTATTGGTAAAAAATCAACCAAGAATACACGCATAGAAGGCACCATTAAATGTGCACACTTATACTATACGGATTACAAACATATCAGATACTATTTCATTCCATTAATTCAGATATAACTTTCAATTTAAATAATCTAAGTGATGGGGAGGACACAACATCTTCCGAAAGCGAGTTCCACATGCGGACGACACGGTTAAAAAACTACTAATGTCTGGTGTTCAATTTAGCGGTCTCTACGTGAAATCGCATCCAACTGCTTGAGACGCTCCTTGTAGGAAGGTGAACTATCATAGCAACGTTGAAAAATCTTTTTCGTAAACCTTCTTTGCACTTTCTCAACTAAGATGATGTCCTTCTGTAGAGATGGTGAATACATTTCAGACGCATAGTCCAGTATTGGACGAACATGGGTTGTAAATGCATGAACATTATCATCATCATCATTTATTCTGTAACCCGATAAATTTACAAAACTTTTTTCCACGGAGCAGATAACTTCAATGACTTGAACAAAGAATTGTATAATACACGGAGACTTGTTTTAGTTTGAATCTGCGGTAAACGATTGGCAACAGCCATCAATTCCAACACTGCCATAACTGCAGCCATTAAAAGAGAAACTATATTCACAACACAGCTGAAACCCGCAGAAGTAAAGCACATTCATCAATTCAATATGAAGAAGTCGATTGGTCGTATAATTTCTTGATGCCAGGAGTATATTATATATGCATCACAAAATCATCAGATAATAATAACTAACTTACTACAGAACAATATAACGAACTCGTGATTTTCTGATGTCTTTCCCGCATCTCACTACGCTTTTCTTGTGTGATAAATGGCCATATCACACAGCTGCTGTGCGATAAATGCTTAATTAATATTAACAAACGGATCATTGAAAATCAAATGATCAAGAGTAACGAAAATATGGGGCACATTTAAGCCAGTGCAGAAGAAAAATTTCAAACGATTGAAATATCCAAAGGCTAATTGCAGCCTGGCCTCAAATAGTCAACCAGATTTATTTCTGTTTTCAAAGTGAATTTGCATCCTCATCATCATCATCGTCGTTATCATTCGGCGCCATACTGATGAGACAAAAGATTTTTCGCAGAGCCCATGGGTCATTAAAAATGTCACGAGAAGGATAGGAGAGCTTTGTCTAACAAAGAATGCACCGCAACGTGTTTTAATTTCATCGGCATGCTCAGAGTGAGTGCCGTCGAATTAACAAAGTAGCCTGCTGCAGGTCGGTATACGGCTGTTTTCAAGCAGATACGTTTGAGTTGAAAGCCAAAAACATTCCTTGAAATTGGCCCATCAAATTCATTGTAACAAATTCTCAAAAAAGAAGAGATAATAACTCAGAACAAACTACTAACTTTAATCGTAACCAAAACCGTATAAAGAAACACCAGCCCTTGAACGCTAGCTTGGGTCAATTGATCACGAGACCTGGAGTGGGTCTGTGTACTAGCGCAGGGGCTGAGAAGGGACTAGATTATAAGGTTTCAAAATTATAAAGGGCTATGCTACCATTATAGATGTTACAATATCCCCCCGGCGACTCGCTCATGGCCAAAGTATAATAGGGATTTCATCGTGCTGGCTTATAACTTACGCTTTTACAACATGAATATGGAACACCACATGCTTCTCTTCCAGGTGATGTGCAATTGAAGTAGACATTTTTATCCCAGTCGTGGTAAGTCTGCACGCCACAGCACGATACCTATTGTTGTGTTAAGAGGAGCAACGAAATAATGATAATGATAATGATGACGTAATAACAACAATAGGTTATCGCTATGAAGTCGAAGCGAGACAAGTTACGATAATCTACCAGTACTGTGTATCGAGAATAATTCATCCATATCATTTCCACGCATTTCATACAGGTAGTCACGTGATTATTACACGCATGCGTATTGAATTACAAGGGAATACTATACACTTACTGTATGAACCATGAACGCAATGATATGCCAGAAGTATGTTTGCTTGCAACTTTTTGACTTTGAGCCTTAACAGGACATTACTAAATTGTACTTGCTCAAGAAGAAATGATACTTGGATTCATCACAATGTAAAGTAAGCTTGTGTAGTTGTCACGTGCAAACAATCAAGCAAAACGCCGACCTTACATTTTGACTCGTTTCTTTCNCAAACAAAAGACATCAAAGAAAACTTTGGGTAAAATTTTGCGCGAGAAAAAAATACTGAAAACCATATTATATGATTTAGTCAGAACTTTATTACTTCTTTCAAAGGTAAGACCGCATAAATACTCAGTGGTATGAATAGAACTCGACTAATTCTGTGTTTGTCTGATCAGTATATGCTCTAACTAGTAAGCCTAGAAGCCCTAGATATCCTCAAATCGCAATGTTAGTGCTTATAAGTAAGTTAGGTTTGACAAAAAGTGTTTAATCCTACACGAACGTGACCACAGCAACGTCTCATTTTATATTTGCATCAAAGAAGACTTTGCAGCCCACTGTCTTTTCAGCAAAGATATAACTTACTATTTGGGTCATTGTGATTTGCATGCGTGACACCATGATGCACTATGCTCGCATTTGACGCTATTCGCCCCGCTTCAATATCTCGTTCAAGGTGCCGAGTCCACTGTATAAAATAATATCATTACGTTGGGTTCTGCTTTTGAATTTTAGTCATCGATAAACTCCATAACGGATCAAAACACACGAGAAAAATGACAAAAGTGCAAATGACATAGGAAAATTGCTGCCATTCAGAAATAACTAAGGAGCGGGTAATCAAATAACAACATTTACCTTTTCTTGTACATAATCAATAATGCTCTGAAGATCCGGATCATCTCTGTACTTGGGTATAGTCTTGAGAAGTAATTTCTCAACAGCTTCCTTGACCTTAAAATACATTCAAAATGTATGGTAATGATAATAATCATAACGATTTATTTCTTACATAGCACTTTTTACAACAACAGATGTAAAGCAAAGTCTAGCGAAGTTAGTAAAGTATACAATACAGTAAAGTCTATAATGGTCAACTTTAGGACCTGTGGAAAACAACCTTTATAGACAGGTGAACCATCTGTCCAGGTTGATTTCTATAGAAACTGTATATAATTTTGGGGTTATGAAGAGTGGCTTTATACACGGGTGGCTGCTCCATAGAGGTGGCCGCTAATACATGTTTGACTTGTGATATTATGATGAAAGATGTCGAGTAACACATAACTATAATTATTTCCAATGCAATAGAGAATCCACAATAAAACAATCAGTGCATTGTTTAGAGCTGGAATGGAAAATCGTTGCTGCATAGAGCAATCATTGTACAGTACTGACAATCCTCGAACAGGAGTAGAACTGACGCTGTAGCCAATGAGATTTAACTAACTGAATGAATAAATATTCTTTCTCTTCCTACCAGACCTCTATCCTCGTATTCATGTAAAGTACCTCGTTGTAATCTCATTACCGCATTTCTTATTTCCGTATTTTGAGTGACAGTTGCATATACTATAACCAATTCGATATGAATACGATTTAACAGATAACCATAAACACACAGTCTTCTTCTCTCTAACGTACTCAAGTTCATTAGATAGCTCTCATGTATTTCGAAATGCATTGGGATACAGCTCAGCCTCGTTATCTATTAGCGGTAATACGAGTCTTGCATTAATTAAGCTACCGTGATTATTATAAAAGGGCGGATCAGGAATTGGACACAATAGGGAGTAAAGGAGCAGCAGGAATAATTCGAAATCGGAGGCGCCTATGCATCTGCGCATGATCTTCTAGTACAGCTCCATTGGATGCATTTCGTTGATCGATTTAAATTTAAACAAGCTGTAGAAGTGTTTAAATGTTTAATAGCTATTCTCCAACGTAAATCAAAAATATGTTTCTTTATATCAAATGTAATCGTAACAAATTTATTGTTCCACGAAAGCAGCTGAAGCTCTACTTAACAGAGAATGTCAATAGAGGACGAAAACAGTAGCATTCTCTGCGACCGGCTATCAGGAACTTCAAGACTATTTCTTCATTTAAAACAGTACTGTAAATAAGAAACAGTCAACGTTTAAAGAAAGTTGAAAATAAGAGAACCGTATAATGAAATTATGGTCGTATAAAGATGTATAATTTGCTTTAAATGACTGATAATTTCTGTTTTATGATGTATTATCTTCAGAATGTTGAAGGCCGTGAGAGAGACAAGGGGAAGAGTATCAAGCAAGCTTATATAAGTAAAGACGACGATGATTATAATAATGATGGCTACAGAAAATGGAAGAAATATACAAATACACTTTTAGTAGCTCAGACAGATAGAAATAAAAAGAACAAAATAGGCACTTCCGTCTAAAATTTATAAGTGCTTGACAGGTCTCTACTTGAATAAGTGACGTCAGGCTTCCATCAAATGGAGATTACAGTGCTACTTACGCTTGATCTATCCACAGTGACGTAGATCACAAAGACGACTTCAACAAACATAATGAAGAGCACGGTGTAAGTAAACTGAAATCAAATAAAGTCAAATAACTCTACAAAAGAAGATAAGACATGCAAAACAGCCTGTTACATGATTGTGTATTATAATCATTTTAAACAATTTCCTGAAATATGTAGCATTTCGTTGGCAACACCAATACTATACAAAACCATGTTGCTTGTCGATGAATTTGGCAAAAATGTGGCAGGCTAAGCGAGTGTTCTCATATCATTTTATACAGTCTGCTTTATTATATTTTTCAGCGAGAGTGTGGTCAGGATTTACTAATGCAGATAGCAAGAAAGGACAGAAATGTTCATTGCGTTGTCTACATTGTCCTCTGATGGTGTTGGCCATTTGTTCTCATATAAAACATAAACAATACAGTGAAATCTTTATATAACGTTCACCACTGGGACCTGAGAAAAATGACATATATAGAAATGTGGCCTTTCTGTTCAAGTTGATTTCTGTAGAATGTCTCCTTTTAGGGTTATGAAGAGTGACATTTATACACAAATGGCAGCTCTATAGAGATGCCCGCTAACAAGTTTGACTTTACTACTAACTATTACCATAATATTCAAAATAGGGTCTTGTTCCAAAATGTTTANGTACCGACAAACAAACAAACAAACAAACAAACATACAAACCGACAGACGTTTCCGTATTATAGGGTCGTCGATTTCGTTGGCAACACCAATACTATACAAAGCCATGTTGCTTGTCAATGAATTTAGCAAAAATGTGGCAGGCTAAGCGAGTGTTCTAATATCATTTTATACAGTCTGCTTTATTATATTTTTCAGCGAGAGTGTGGTCAGGATTTACTAATGCAGATAGCAGGAAAGGACAGACATGTTAACTGCGTTGTCTACATTGTCCTCTGATGGTGTTGGACATTTGTTCTCATATAAAACATATACAGTATAGTGAAACCTTTATGTAACGTTCACCACTGGGACCTGAGAAAAATGACATATATAGACATGTGGCCTTTCTGTTCAAGTTGATTTCTGTAGAATGTCTCCTTTTAGGGTTATGAAGAGTGACATTTATACACAAATGGCAGCTCTAAAGAGGTGCCCGCTAACACAAGTTTGACTTTACTACTAACTATTACCATAATATTCAAAATAGGGTCTTGTTCCAAAATGTTTANAATCCACGAGGAAGTACGTTATGGGCATTTTCGATGTTACACTGCAACCTCGGTAATATCACTACGGCTTTACAGCCACAAGCCGTGATATTAAGAGGGTGCCAAAACCAATATAACGTAACCCCTTTAATATGACTTCGGATGATATCACAACCCGCTTAATATTGCTTCATTTTGAGAACCAAGCTCTGTCAGAATAAGCTATTTGTACCAGCTTAAAATCACGACCCGCTTATTATCATGATTTGTGGTGGAAAACCGTAGTGATATTAACCGAGGTTGCACTGTAGCTTATTCTGATTGAGCTATATTCTCCAAATGAAGTGATATTAAGCGGGTTGTGATATTAACTGACGTGATATTCACAGAGTTACATTGCACTAAGTAAAAGGAATGCTATATGTTATGTTCAGAACTTCAGATATGAACAGATAGTCAATAGAGTAGACTGGCTCAATAACAGTAAGATATATTGATCGAGGCCAGAGCAACAGTGTTGCATGTGGCTCAGATCAGAAGTTATACAATCAAGAGCCTTGGCTCTAGTATGTCATAGCACACAGGAAACACAACACTATACAGTACTTACCACATCAAGAAGGACCCGATTTTCTCTTAGAGCTCCAATACAGCCAATGAATGTCAGTACAAATATCAACGATCCAAAAATGATGAATAATATTGCTGGGTCCATGTACCACGGCAATGTATTATTCAAACTGTTCAAATCTTTCTTTGCCGTAGCATATATTCCCACGATAAGGAGTGCAAGACCAACCATCTAAAACATAGGCACAGAATACGGATAAATAATCAGGCGATACGTACAAATATAAAATATACCACTGGTATTGATATCGCATTGTCATTTAATTAAATTTAAGATTATTCCATCCAAAATATACTTGAAACCATATCATGTTTTATCAGCTTAGGATGTTGTGTAACGTCGACTGAGTGCTATTACTATTTTAAAATGAATTTAGTATACCATTGATATGATAGAAAACCAGCGTCCAATTATGCTTGTTAAGAAGCTATGAAGTTCTCCTATTGAACTCTGGAAAAGGTTCTTGACTGCGTGCAAGTGTTGAAGTTGTATGTGTTCAATAAGTGCATGAATAACATCTGACAGGACTGGCACCAAATATGTAGAAAAATAAGAAGTGTTTAGCCATTCGATGAAATGAGCTACTAAGGTACATTGAGATATTATAAGCTGCTTATATATTGTGTTTTAGTTTACTTAACTAATGACCCGTTATGGTCCAAACGCGACGACGATGATCGGACGATGATGATGAGGATGCAAATTCATTTTGAAAAAAGAAATATATCTGGTTAATTATTTGAGGCNCGAGGCTGCAATTAGACTTCTTGTTTGTTGGAAAGCGATACAGGGGTTTTTACATTTTACAAAGATCCCTCAAAGGACTGTAATATCATAATTATGTAATTTTTATCCCATCATGCTGTTGAGCCCGCTCAATCCAAATCACAACAACGATTCACGATGTAAGTACCAAGACAAATTTGTTTATAAGTCGTGATCACTCCTTCATCGTCAGCCAAATCACACATTGGTACAGCTACTTACAGTATATGGAAACATGTAAACGAGGCTATTAACATGCAAACGAGGACTAACACTACATCATGCATAAGAATAGTCTAATCGTATGTTGATCATATACGCCCACGCAAGACAATACGGAAATCTTTGTCGCACTTTCCACAATTTTCAGGTTCTCAAATTATTTATTCTATTGATCTTACCTATCTTCATATCAGCGCTCTGATCGTCATTAATATTTACTGTTCCAAATGTTGTCAGGAAAAAAACAGTTGCCGTTGTGGCACGCTGTTTAAGCTTACCGAGAAATAACGTCGCATGCGTACCAAGTTGTAAAATATCTACCTAGACTGGTTCAGAGAATCAGAGTTGGTCAGAAAACCATGCTGCAAGCACTTCTGATAGACCATAGATTCTCAGATGGAATGTTACGAAATCTTTCATAATAGCTTAAGAGTACTGTAGGTACGGGACGTCGAGACATGGCCGAGGCTACCAAGAAAGATAGGTTTTGTCGTAAATGGAAACTGCAGGCGATGAGGCGAAGTCTAGGTAATTTACATGTCAAAAATGTACAGCTTTCTTTGCATCTGGTATCTTCAAGATGCCACTAAATGACACTGAATCTGCTTGTATTCATTCGAGCTAACAGCTATCCGCCCAGTCATATACTGTAATTCACTTGAATGCAAGTTAAATAAAGTTTGCATTCCATGAGTTCGAATCTGCCAACAATGGTAAACAACAAACTGTCAGCAGAATAAAATTTTTAAATCATCGAAGAGAGCGATCAAGCGGCTTACCCATACGGCGACGTTGATGAAAAATAATAAATATTTCACAGTCAGATCTTGCCCACTGGCAACCGACTTCTGCCTGGAAAGGTTACGAGGATCTCCAGAGGCCATAGTTATTCGAGACGTCGAAAGCTCAGAGCCGGCTTCTCGAAACTGCCAAGATATTTCTCTTATCACAAGATTTAAGCTGGCGCGAATGAAGACAAAAAACAACAGTGTTCCAACGTAAAATCATTGTCATTGGTCCATGACGCGAAGTTACCCTTTATTGTTCCGAAACAATAGGAAATGACGACAACAAAATTTGCAAAGTTCTGAATTACTGAACAATGCTTTAACTGATCCAGCAAGTTGCGTG
This sequence comes from Calvadosia cruxmelitensis, assembly GCA_900245855.1. Lineage (NCBI taxonomy): Eukaryota > Metazoa > Cnidaria > Staurozoa > Stauromedusae > Kishinouyeidae > Calvadosia > Calvadosia cruxmelitensis. The sequence continues at coordinate 20,349 of OFHS01001727.1, forward strand.
GGAAGCAACGTTGGCAGCTTAGCATCATTTAATTGGACATCCAAGCCACATTCTGCAGCAGGAGAAACCGGTCAGTAACACACTTATTTTTAAAAAAACAACTACACATTTAAGATTTGATGCTCAAACCAACGCAAATTTACAGCAGTATATATGAAAAAGTCAAGGCTCGGTCATAATGTATTGTGGAGGAATTGCATAGCATACAGAATTACGAAGTAGCCGCTGTGTCGACAGTGCGTACGCACACGCCTACTGACTGGCGACACTGACAACGCGGGACTCTTTACATCTCTGTATCGGGTGCTGATTTTTTGGGAGCAGGACGTTTCAGCGCAGCGGTTTCGGCACAGATCGTCTTGGCCCTGTAATATTTCGGCGTCAAAAAAAGAAAACTATAAAAATAACAAAACCTGTTGCACAAGTCATCATCATCATCATCATCGTCTTTATTTAGGGAGGCTATCCTGATAAGCTTTCGCTTGTCTCCCTCAGGGCCTTCCAAAATATACCGTACATATAAATAAGACATTTATAAACATAAACAATACATGTAAACAAATTCCAGAATATATTTGCAATTGCACAATATAAATAATTATACTTATTAACAAGTAATATACCAATGAAATATTTTGTTGCAATAATAGTACTTTGCTACAATTAAATACGCATGATTACCATATAATGTAAATTACGATCTACACTATCGACAACCCTATAAAACGGTAGTGTCTGCAAACGCTACTTTCCATGGCAGACAGTTATTATGCAGAGGAGCTGCAGCCAGCACTTTTAATGCAGACACCCATCTGATTTGGTTTGGTCCACGGGATATTATTGACGGAGGAATTGACTTGTGGAACGAGAAGTATCGTGATATCGTTTAACACCCAACAATAACTTGTTGAATGGATGTCATAAAGTTTATTTTGAAATGCGTCGAAATGTTGCCACAGACTGTTTCTTCAATCATTTTCTCAAAGATGTCAAGGTACTGGTTGCCTGTATTCAACCGTAGTAATAATTAGTTTAATATTTTAGACGTCTCTTACAGATTCCAATTTTAGAATTATTTTAGAACTTGATTCGCTTTATCCTATTGATCAAACACGAAGCCAGAAAAAATAGTTGCTGTTTTGGGGAAGGATTTATGGCACTTTGCTTCTGTAGTTGTACATAGGTATCAATCATGTTTTTGCCATTCAGACTGAACACTGTCTGTAAAATTATTTGAAATGTATCTCTGCCTACCATCTTATGGAAGCAATTATTAAGATATTTAAGACTGTTTAATCTTGTGCACATTTTGATCATTCATTCCTGCCATCAGCTATCATCTATTGTTTGGAGTCTAGAAAAAAATGCTATAATTGTTTCAAGGTAAATGTCAAATGAAATCAGTAAAGACTCTAGCGCCCTTTCGTGACAGGAAATGTTTGAAACATCTTAATTATCTTAATCCTATGGTTAATTCAATAAGCTTCTTTTTCATTGCGATCAACAAACAGAATATAGTACCGTATTCAATAAGCCTGTATTGGGCGACCCCCTGTTCTGTGAGACCACTTTTCATCTTCATGCTTCCTCAATATCATTTACATGATATACAATGTTCTTAATGATCTTACTATGCTCAGGTGGGAACTACTGTTTTATGGGCTAAAAAAAAAACAAAGTACTGTGATATTCAGTGGACTAATTATGATTATTTCTGTACAATGGTTAGTTACAATACTGGATATGCAATGCCCTTTGTCTGTGTAGACAGGTTAGTTACACTTCTCTATATGCATCGGCCTTGGTCTCTTGAGACAGGTTAGCTGAATTGTTTGATTTGCAACGGCCGTGGTCATTTTAGAAAGGTTTGTTACAGTGTTGGATATGCAAAGGCTTGGTGTCTCTATATAGGTTTGTTACAGTGTTGGATAGGCAGGGGCTTGGTGTCTTTAGACATGAAAGTTTCAGTGTTTGATATGCAATGACCTTGGTGTCTTTAGACAGGTTAGTTACATTGTTGGATGTGCAACGGCCTTGGTCTCTTAGGACAAGCTAGTTACACTTCTCGATATGCAGCGGCCTTTGTCTCTTTAGACAGGTTACTTACGCTGTTTGATATGCAAGGGCATTGGTCTCTTTAGACAGGTTAGTTTCAGTGTTGGACGTGAAACGGAATCGATCTTTTCAGAAAGGTTTGTTACGGTGTTGGATTTTCAACTGTCTTGGTCTCTTTAGACAGCTCAGGTTAACTACATTGTTGAATATGTAACAGCATTTGTCTTTCTAGACAATTTAGTTACGGTATTGGATAGGCAGGGGCTTGGTGTCTTTAGACAGGAAAGTTTCAGTGTTTGATATGCAATGACCTTGGTGTCTTTAGACAGGTTAGTTATATTGTTGGATGTGCAACGGCCTTGGTATCTTTAGACAGGTTAGCTTCAATGCTGCATATGCAGCGGCCTTGATCTCTTTAGATGGGTTAGTTTCAGTGTTGAATATGCAATTACCTGCATGTCACGTCGCCATCCTGCTATACGGCTGCTTGCATTGACCTTTGCAGGCTATGCCGCAATCCTAGCCGACAGTGCTGATGCAGCACAAAGACAACTGCTGAGGTTCGAGGAGGCGTCCGCATCTGTCGGCCTACGACTCAACAAACGAAAAACAATTGTGCTGAAGATTGGCTGCGATGCACCGTCCGCAATCCAGACCACAAACGAAGATCTGCTGGAAGAGTACTTCCACTATTTAGGATGTAGCATAAGGCATTGCAAGACCACCTTTGAAAAAAGACGAACTTTCGCTTGGGTTGCAGCCTGAAAGCTACAGGTTGTGTGGCAAAGCGACGTAGAGGAGACAACCAAGATGCGACTATTCCGCGCTTGTGTCGAGGGTGTGCTGTTTTACAGCGCCGAGGCATGGACACTAATAGCCAGCCTCGCAAACGCCCTCGATGCAAGTCATCGAGCACTGCTCCGACATGCATTTGACATACACTATCCCAAAACCATCAAAACAAGCGAAGTCTACAAGCGATGCCGATCGCAGCCCGCTTCTACGACCATCGTTCGCCTTCGAGAAAGCCTTATTACTCAAGCTCTTCGGAGGCCAAACACCTTTGGCAATCATTAATTTGGCTGGAGCACCAACTGAGCCATTCCGTCGCGGTGGAGCACTTCAAAATCATTATGAAAATGGAGTATGGTAACGCCTCGGGGCTCACTTCCCGAACGCGTCAAATGATGATGATGATGATGATGATGATGATGATTGTACAGAGGCCAAGGCCTTTTGCATATCCAACAATGTAAGTAATCTGTCAACAGAGACTACGGCCATTGCAACTCTAACACTGTAAGACACCTGATTACATAGACCAAGGCTGTTGCATATCAAACAATGTAACTAAACTGTCTATAGAGACCATGCCCCTGGCAAGTGCAACAGTGTAACTAACGTTTCTAAAGAGGCCAATGGCGTTGGATATCGAACAATGTAACTAACACGTCTACAGACATCAACGGCGTTACATTTCCAACAATGTAACTAACCTGTCTACAGAGACCAAGGTCATTGCATATCCAACACTAAAACTAACCCGTCTGTACAGAGACCAACTCGGTTGCATATTTAACACTGAATCTAACCTGTCTAAAGAGACCAATGCCCTTGCATATCCAAAAGCGTAACTAACCTATCTAAAGAGATCAAGGCCCAATTGACCCCCCTCTTGAAATTGACCAGTCTTATTGGTTAATGTTGCTACTGCCTGCAGCTTATTGGCTCTGTAGTTTCTCTGATTGATGGTGATTTGAAAGAACAACTGACCCATCACATACGAGCAGTGATTGGCTGAGAGGCAAACAATTGACCCATTTGCCACCTTTTTGGCCGAAAACAGGAAAAACCAGCAGATTTTAGACTGTGCAGTTACTCCATAAAGCAACGACAGAAAGTCTTCAACACGCAACAGCCACGAAAGAGAAAACCAACCGCAACCCAGCGTCATGCTGAGCATGTCCAGAACGGGTGGTAAAGTTGGATGCGGAAATTTAGCAAAAGGAGATAAAAGAAAAGGTGAAATCAAAAACATTTCTATTTTGTTAAATATTTAGTAAAGTTTACACTACACTTTAGAAAAGCTTCTGTGGGTCGATTGACCCGTTGACTACCTTGTGTCCACCCCTGTTTATTCAGACACCATATATGCCCTTTATGGGCTTTTTTTCAATGGACTGATACATTTTAAACAAAATGGATACCAGTAAACTATTTACAAGATATTTCCAGGTTTTTATAAGCAGTAGAAATTAAGTAATCTACACATAATTTCTTGAATACCACGCTATAAGCAGTTTCCTTCACCAAGGACGGAAGGCCTTTCCACAGTCGAGCACCAGCAGACTGGAAATGATGACGATGACTTTTCTGGATGGAGATATTGTTTGTGATGGATGATCGTGTCTTGGTGGTGTTAGGAGAAGAGAAGAATGTGGAAAGACAAGGTGGTGCGTGATCAAACTCGATTTTGTGTGCCCAGGAAAGCTCATGGAATTTCACCCTGTCTCTGATACTGAGCCAACCAGATTGACTCAGCATATATGAGACAGGGGTCCTGTAGAGGCCTTGAAGCACTGTCCTGAGTCCTCTGTTCTGGAGCTTCTGGAGATGGTCGAGATGTTGTTTGCAGTTTCCCCAAACGACAGCGCAGTAGTCAAAGTGCGGTTGGAAAAGGGCATTAAACAAAAGTTTCCTAGTAACTAAAGGTAAATATCTGGCACTGTACTTCAATACACCTAGTCCCCTGTTGACCATTTTTACAATAGACTCAACGTTTTTGTCAAAATTTAGACAATTATCTAATTTAAGTCCTAGGTAGTCCAATATTGCCACTTTATCAATTGACAGGTTATTTAATAAAATTTTGAATGTATCACCCTTTTTCACTTGGTTTGGTGTGCCCAGTAACATGCATTTTGGTTTGTCAACGTTTAGATTAAGCTTGTTTGCACACATCAATGCGTGAATATTCTCAATCTCTGAAGTG
>OFHS01001728.1:0-25388 GCA_900245855.1 Calvadosia cruxmelitensis
CCAAATCTCTTGCATGGCGAGAATTTTGACTTGTGTTGTTGACAAAAATGCAGATACCGACTCATGGTTATTGAGTAGGCTCCTGACATTTTGTGATGCCAAGGAGAACACAGTGGTACAAACACTTTTGGGGTCAATATAGCCTAGGCGTTCAATATCGTCAACAGCAGAAACGTCAAAGTCATTGTCATGTAAATTCATTAGTAATTAGGGTTAGGAGAGAAAGAGGTAGAGAACAATAGGCATATGAGAATGTAAGAAGTTGCAAAGTGGAACAGAAAAATAGTAATTGAGGGAGTAAGGAAGACGCTGATGGCGACTGTTGGCGAGAAGGAAGAAATAAAAGGAAGTGAATATCGATCAATAATAAACTTATCATTGATGAGCAACAGAGAAAGCCTTTAAGTCCTCCTTGCTTTCGATCTTCATCACTTTGTTGTCGTCGACAGTCTTCACATAAATAGTCAGGTCCTTTGTCCACGTCGAGAAGATCTTCTTTTCTTTACGTAATTGACGGCACATATAAAATAACGTAGCTGACTCCGGGGTCAAATCTTCAGAAAGAAAAAGTCCAGATCCTTTCAGACTTTTCTTGGCACTGTAAAGCCCGCGACGCATCCAGATGTTGTTAACATGGATCAAAATTGTTGGATTCCGTTCGCCATGTTGGTTCACTGCCTCGTTGCCATTGCGCAATTCAATGTGGTTGGCCGAAGATGGCGAATGTTTGGCACGTGGGAGCAGTCTCCGAGCTTCGAAATCGTGTTTCTGCAGTTCGATTCCTAATTTTGACTTTGCGATGTCAATGACGCATCATTTACATCGCTCTCTTTCCCTACTCCATCCAAGCGAAGGTAGTTGAGTTTCTTTGAGCGGTTATTGATTTCCACGTTCGATTTTAATTTTTGGATTTCTTCTTGCTGATACTTGACTTGATTTTCAAAAGTAAATAATTGCTCCTGTTGATAATCGATGGTTTCTTTCATCTGTGACATTTCGGCATTGATGTTTGCAACAATCATTTGAACAATGTTCTCCATTACATCTTTAAACTCGTCAGACTTGAAGATTTGCATCACGTCGTCCTTTGACAGCGGTTTCATCGCAGTTGTTTCCTTCGATTTGTTACGTGTCGATGACATTTTTTCACAAGATATGACAACAAGCAAAAGTGTAGAGTAAATCCTTTATCCAGAGCATCATATAACATAAGAAATTGCAGACATTGCTGTCAATTTTGTATAATTTTTTCGTGCGAGCAAAAAACACGTCCTCTCGTGACGGCGTCTTGCGCATCTAATAGATAGATAGCAGTCTAATAGATAGCAGTCTAACAGCAGTGTTTAGATCTAGCTTTGAATCCTGCAGCTTTGAGCTGCACTTGTGGAAGGACTGCAAAATGTCATTCCAGAATTCTGTCATGAATGCCGTCTCAAGACGTATGCTGTTGTCGTACAAACCACGTACCTCCAGGCGGATGTCGCTCTTTTCATCCTCATTTTCGGCGATGCTGCCTAACAGTTCTGAGATGACATTGTATGCAAATTTCAGTGCTTTCGTTGCATCTGTGTGGGTGACCATCTTGTCGTGCTTAGCTTCTTGACAACAGCCAACTTCTCATTCTGCTTCTCGAGAGCATCCGTCATGAGTTTCCATTTGTAAGTAGAGCTTGAAAAGAAATTGTACAGCTTTTGTACAAATAGGAAAAGCTGACGGCTTCGCTACAGCAAGAAACTGCGCATTGACCCACAAGATTTAAGGAGTGACCGCAGCAAGGTACAAACACTGCAAGACTGTTCTTCTCTGCAATCATTGCCTGCCCACCACGATATCTGCCACTCATGTTTGCCGCATTGTCATAAGACTGGCCACGGCAATCTGCGATGTCAATGCCATGAGTGGACAGGAATTCCAGCACAGTGTTCGCCAACTGCTGACCTGTATGAGATTCCATGTTCAAGTATGTCATGAAGCGCTCCACTGGGCCATCGGGCAACACGTAACGTACAATGCAGACTAGCTGGTCAACATGGGAAACGTCCGGAGTAGAGTCACTAGAGATCGATAAATATTTAGCAGATTTCTACTCAATAACAATCTTGTTCAACAGCTTGACACCCATAATCTCAATCAGCTCTTCGCAAGTTTGTGATGACAGGTAAGAAACAGAGCCCTTTCCCTGATTTGTAAATTTCCTGATGTGTTCAGCAAGAAAGTCGTCATACAGAGCTAGTAATTCGATGATCCCCAAGAAATTGCCATTGTGCTTTGATCCTATTGTATTTTCACTTCCACGAAATGCCAAACCCCTCTCTGCCAAAAATTTGATGACTTGTACTGCTCATTTCAGAACAGCGCGCCAGTAATCTCGCTCCAACTCGTACTGCCTCGTCAGAGCTTTGTCAACTGTGGCACCAGACATTTTGAGCGTCACCAGTTGAAGAATAGAGTCTAGATGGTCGCTGCTGTTCTCATGTCTCGATAAGGTACCTGCAGCGTTTCTCCAGTCGTCGTATCCTTGACTCGACAACTGGTCTCCCTGTTGACGACCAATGAGTTTACCTGCAAAGCAATAGAGGCGCCGAGTAGCAACAGAAAAGCATAGCCAGTTGCGATCCTTCTCTTCACCATTAGGAGTCGTGATTTTGAAGAAGTTCGCATTACAATAACGGAACCTGTCTCCTAGTAACTTTCCAGTAAGTTGCTTGAAATTGGATTCAGTATTGCGGCAGCCAGAGCTGCCTGTTTCTGCCCAATAGCACCGCATGCGATCGCTGACACGTGAAGGCCACACTCCGACGTCGGCATCTGTGCATACCCCATCTTCTGGATCTCCTGCATCGGTCCCTGTCTCCGCGTCTTCATCATTCTGGACATCAGAAGGGTCTGTTCCACTGCTACATTGCTCTGCTGCAGCTTGTGTAACTGGGTCTTTGCTTTGTATTACAGCTGGTTGCCTGTCCTGCTGTTCTTGTTCCAGTAACGCTGGTTGGGCCAAGGAACTTGACTGTTCTGGATCAAGAACACGGGCAGCTGCTCGACCCCACAATTCGGTTAACGACTTTGTCTTACTCAACAGTTCTTGCATTCGCCCGTCTCTTGCTTTACGTTTAAGGGACTTCTACCAGCCCCCTGGTTTCTTCGACTTGTTGCATTTGAAGAGTTGCTCGATGACAACGATTATGAATAATTATGTTTGCTTGATAACTTTTATACCACAAAGCAGCATGCGGCAACTGTTGAATTTGAATGGCATAACGACATCCGCTACAGACTGGAGCAATCAACTGCGAGACACAATGCAATTGATTACGACTGCATCAGTGGATGTTAATTGCTAAGAATGCTTATTGTTTATTTATTGTTTTGTAAAGTTTTCCTTTCCAAAGATCTTGCCTTTTTACCATTGTTGGCTACTTAAAATGGCTATATAATATCTCTCACATATGAAAAGCAGGAGACATGTACATGCATTAAAAGAATTGCATAAAGCAAGTCTTTGCCAAGTGTCCTACTAGGATTGAGGTTCACATCTCCCAAGATCATGGAGATATAATCATGACATCATTGTCCTCCATAGCCTGCTTCGTCACTCCTTGGCATTGCAAACTACTGGTAAATTCACCCATTGACTTCAACTTACGAAAGTAATATTCTGTCGTTGTAAACACAACTTGAATTGTTTTGCCAATTGACCAAAGACCATCACGGTCCAGGCAAGGAGGAACCTTGATTGATTCTGCTATGCTCGGTTTTGGTTGCGGACGACCAGACTGGAAGTGCATATGTGGCCGGAGCGATGATCATGCATTCTACAATCTTCTTTAGAATGTCTCCTGGGATGTCTTCACGGACTTTTGACAAATTTGCGAAGCGCCCATTGGCTACTGATAACACATTGCTGATATGGTTTCTGTAAGATACGTTACTATCAAATGTACTCCAAGGTTGCGTGCATGATCAGAGTACGAAATAGTATTGTGATTGCTGTGAGTGATTGGACTTACACTGGCTTCCTTGACTCGTGCTGACGATAATATGGTATCATATGGTCAGCCCTGTCACATCCTCCATTCATGAAGAGGTTGTACTCTCGGCAACTGTCGGCCTGTTGACCTCATCTGATTTCCTCTCGACAACAGACGGTTCAGCAATGACTGATGTTGAGACCACAACACATGGCTTTTTGACCTTTTTGTCCCTCCACACTGCTGTAAGGATGCCGTCACTTTTCGCCTAGTCGATCATCCTATAAAATTTTGCCTCTCGATGTCCAAGTTGGGCTGTCTTCAACTGTGGGGGGATCCTTTCCTGTTCTGTAAAGAGTCCCAGTGTAATGCGTTTTGTCTGGCGCTCAGAAACTCAGTCAATTTGTGGATTGTGTAGTACCTGTCTGCATACACATCGTGACCTTTGACCAACTGATTCAACAGATAGTCAAAAATTTTTTTGACTGTTCTGAATAATTTAGAAAGTATTAAATATTCTTGCCAAAATACATCAGGATGTTTTACGCATACCCTGTTGCAGAATCACACAAGCCAAAGGTCTTTATGTGATGCTTAGATGACTTTGCAGCATTGTGCTGCTTATTTTTCCACCTGCCTTTCCAACCGAACGCCATTTCGTCAATTGCAACATCGGCATATGGTCAAAAATGTATCTTGATATTTGCCAAGCAATAAACTCGATGGGCTCATTATTTTCTTTTCCAGAGTTATCAGAGGTTGGCTCTCCCACATGCAACACTGTCTAGTAAATAGCTCCAAACCTAGCTTTTGACATCATTTTTCCATGCTAGAGAATGTAAGGAAAGTTCATGGTTGACCAATAATGCTTGGTCAATTGTCGATACGTTGTGCATTCAATATTGATAACAAACTCACCAGTTTCTGCTTAACAACAGGAATCCATGATCCATATTAGAAAATCTCCTACTAGTGGCATTTCCTTTGTGCTAGCAAAGTCATTGATTAGAAGTAGGAGCGTATCAAAAACAACAGAAGACAACAACTCCTGAAGCGCATCCAGTGACTTGGATTCAGCATTCAAATCAACTGACAGTCTATTCTGTGTTGCCAGTACAAAATGAAACAATTTCTATATAACATCACGTCTGGCATCAATAGGTGTAGTACAGTATGGATCCGGTGTCGCATCAACATATCATTGGGTGAGAGTCCGGTGGTGCAATGGGGTGCCGTACGATAGGCGAATAGTATCTATGAGAGGGGGTTGTGCAACAAATAATATTCTTTGTCCCAAATGTATTACCTCGGAAGACATGACAAAGTAACTATGGCAGGAATATTGCTAGTTGTCCCCATTGGCTAGCCTCGTTGTGTTATTACCTCGTTTTTTTTTGCTCATTGTATCACTTCTTCCGTTTGGTCTTTGGGAGGGTGTGTCAGTGTGAGATGTAGAGATTGAGTTAGGGTGAATAAAATTTGTGCACTTTCTGGGTCCTGTTTGATCTTTTACAGTAACACTGTGGAGTTTGCGATACACAGAATGCAGCCAGTTTTCAGCACGTGACCAAATCCAAACAGCAGAGTACAGTTCACAACTCGACTGGCTGAACAAGCATAACAAACATCTTTGCTTTCCAATTGGAAAAATATATACAAAAGCCCGACTAGTTAATATTTGCAGATCTATCTTGAATGACTGTCTGAGCATCACAACAAAGTTTCTCTTGCTTTCGTTGCAGCAAACGATGAAATAATGTTGGCACATTTGATGCTGCATAGCAAGTTCCTTTAAATATACCTGCACAAGATGTTATTCAGCTTTGCTCGCTTCATCGTAGAACGGCGATCATTCTTCACAAGTTTAAGCATAGAGAATGAGCGTTCACTGCCACAGTTTGAAATTATCATTGACAGATACATTCTCAGAGCAATGGAGACACCAGAGAATGTTTTGTTGAGTCCTTCATTCGCCAACCTCTGGTACAATTGTAGCTCGACAGTGTTGTCCACAAATCAGTAGCTTTTACAGCGCCCTTCTAAAGTTGCTCCTTGGCAAAGATAGCAAACATCTGCTTCGTGAGGTAAGGAGATCGCTGAAGTCATTTGAATAGCACCTTGACAACTGACAAGTAACTGCAAGCGATTGCAATCTATTTGGTATCTGAGGTGTGAAGGCTGCTGAGGAATTCAAACCTGGTGCTTACTGCTTCATACACCTTCATGCAGTATGCAAGTGCTGCTGTCAGTTTCGTGATTATGGGCTGAAACACTTTTCTTTCAAAATCTGTCTTGGCATCCACATCCATTCAACTGCAAAGAACGCGTCGAGCGGAATAACTTGACTCGCCAGTCTTGGCAATTCTTCTCTCCTCGGAAGCCTGAAACTACCGTTTTATTGCAGCAAAATCAGTGGCTTCAAGATGGTTCGAGCGCTGCTGAGATGTAGTTGATCGTAATACAGTAATACAGATCGTAGCGAGCATTTTGCTCTTTCGTTGCTAATGTCAGGGTTAGACCCAGGACATTCAAGAAATTGGCTTCATGGAAGCGGCCAAGCTAACCAACTCCTCTGCAAGCGAGTCATCCAAGTCATCCGAATATCGTGCCACCATTTATGCACAGCTCACTCTGATTTGTGATGTTGCTAAGTTATGGACGGAACTTAGAAAGCCGAAACAAATGTATTTATCTGTGTTTGCCTGCTGACGGCTCGACAATGGGGAAGACAGCTTGTTGGCCATAGCATCAAACACAGTTGCCCAAAAACATTTAGTGTCAGATTGATGGTCATCCTCTGCTGAACGAGAACACTGTTCGCCTGAAGCAGAGACATGTTTCTGTCCACACACCTGTGTCGCTCTTTTCACCAACGCGTCAAATTGGTCTGCAACGAGTCGACCAACACTTACAATGACGAAAGCAGACCAGTCGCAGTGTTGAGTTGAAGTCTTGCATCCTGAAACTTGGAGCTGCACTTGTGGAATGCTTGGAGCATGTCGTACCAGAATTCACTCAAGAAGGCTGTTTCCAGGCAAAGACTCCGCAAATACAACCTTTGGCTTGCAATCTAAAGTCGGCTTTCTCATTCTCACCCTCCACAATGTCTCCTAGTAGCTGTGCGATGACAGGGTAGGCATGCTTCAGGGCTTTGGTGGCATTGACATTTGCTGACCATCATGTATTGCTCAGCGAACGTGGCTCTTCACAACCACCAAATGCTCGTCTTGCTTGTTCAGCGCACCGGTTAATTTTTTCCACTTGTAAGTGGAGCTTATATGTATATGTGTGTGTATTTGATAGAAAAAGCATCAAAACAGTACACGTATAGAAGGCAGAAAACTGCACTAATGCTATACGGTTATACATTGCAAAATATGTGTAGCTACGTGCTACACTACAATTTAGACTTGAAAGACAATAATTATTGATTTGGAGTTTACAGTTTCCTCTGGCAGAGCGTTCCAATTACGAATAACGCGGTTGAAGAATTAAAAATGACGGGAATTGTTCTTTGCAGTGTCAACATGGAAGCGATATTGGTGCCCACGGGTACTTGATTTCAAAATGGTGATGTCCTTAGGGAGTTTCATGTCAATTTTGTTATGTAACACTTTGTAGAAGAAGCAGAGATCGTTTTTGTGACGTCGAGATTCAAGGGATTCCAGTTAAGCTTTTGAAGGCGTTGTTCATACGAAGAAGTGCATTGCTCATTGAAACAACGTACAAATACTTTCTTCGTATAACGACGTTGTATCTTCTCCAGTAGCTGAATGTCCTTTTTCAAATGTGGGGAAAATTTTTGGGACGCATACTCTAGGATTGGTCGTACATATACAGTAAATGCTCTCATTAGATGGGTGGCATCGTTCCATGTAAGTGACTTCAGGAGGTAATTGCTAATGCAATATGCCTTACGGGTCACAGCTTGGCAGTGGTATGAAGACTTCAGGTCGGCACTGACAAATACGTCAAGATCTCTAATGCAGCGGGTGACCTTTGGCAAGGAGATGTTGTTTAGAGAATAGGCTCTTGATCCATTGTGCTTACCAATATAAAGTGCTGAACATTTTTCAGCCGCGATATTTAACTGCCACGTGCTTGCCCATAGTTCAAACTGACGAAGAGAATTTCGAAACATAGTAACATTGGTAACGGAGTTTTGGGGCGTGTAGACAGTGTACAGCTTCATATTGTATGCAAATAACTTGCAACAGGATGCTTCAAACATCTGGGACATCGTTTATATAAATGAGAAACAACAGCGGGCCAAGAACTGATCCTTGAGGAACACCGCTGATGAAGAAATTATAAAGCTTGCAAAGAAATTATAAATTTGCTGAACAAAGTCAAAGAATCTAACAGCTTCGTCACAGCACAAAACAGCACATTACCCACGAGATCCAGCGATTGGCCACAGCAAGGCACAAACACAGTTAGACGATTTTTCTCTGCTATGACTGCCTGGACACCGCAATACCTGCCGCTCATGTTGGCAGCGTTGTCGTGTGACTGTCCTTGGCAATCTGCAATATCGATTCCATGATCGGAGAGGAACCCAAGAATGGTAATGGCAAGCTCTTGACTAGTGTCTGACTCAATGCTGAAGTACGTCATGAATCTTTCTACAGGACCATCTGGCAGCACGTACCTCAGGATGCAAACCAGTTGATCAACGTGAGACACGTCCGGTGTGGAGTTGATGGAAATCGAATAATAAGTAGCGGCTTTCAATTCGGAAATAATTTCATTAAACAATTTGTCGCCCATTGATACCGAGCCTTTGACTGAATTTGAGGGCTTTCTCAGATGAGTACCGAGAAAATCATCATAAATGCTAACAGCTCAAGGACCTCAAGGCAATTCCGGTTATATCTTCAGCCAACTGCTTGGTCTTTTCCACGAATTGCCAGCCCACGTTCAGCCAAGAACTTGTTTACTGTCACTACTTGTTTTAGTACAGCTCTCCAGTAATTCTGCTCGGATTCGTGCTGTGTGGTGAGAGTGATGTCAACTCTAGCACCTGCAATCTTCATTGTCACTAACTTGAGAGCAAATTCTTGGTGATCGTTGCTGTCCTCGTGTCGTGTAAACTGATGCCAGCATTTCTCCAGTTGTCGCAGCATTGAGCAGACAGTTGATCACTGCATGCAACTAGTTTGCATAGGAAGCAGTAAAGCAACTGAGAAGCACAACCATTTGCGATCTTTCACCTCACCGTTGTGAGTTTTGGTTCAGAAAAATGTGCATTGCAGTAGCAAACTTTCGTTCCAAGCAGTTTGCCAGTCGTTTCAAAGTCAGCGTCAGTGTTACGGCACAACGAACTGCCATTTTCTGCTCAATAGCACCGCATTTTTTCATCAGTGGTAGAAGGCGACAAGCCGATGTCCATTTCTTGGTAGTTGTCTCACTTGTCTGTGGCTAAACTTGCCGTACTAACTGTAGGCGCCTCGTTTGATCGAACATGAAGTTCTTTTGTGCTGCGGCATGCAATGGCTAAATCTTAGGACATTACAATATCGCCACTATCGGTAGAAACAGCATCACCAGGCAAAATATTCTGATCTCCTTTAGAGTTAGGCCGAATGGTCTCCGTTTTACATTCAACTGCAGCTATGTTTCTCCACAGTGCAGTCAACGGTGTTGTCTGTTTCAAGAAAATTCTTCCATTTGCTGCTCTTTAGCTTTGCTTTTGAGACTTTTCTCCCACCCGCCTGGCTTCTTTGGCATCCTGCTACAGTGACACGCGTACAGCTACTCTTCCATCGAGCAGCTCGTATTACCCTACGGAATTCAGTCTTGAATCACGCTGCTACCCCAACATGGTCTGAGCAATGAGTTATTCCATTTCCAATTAGCTAAATTCTCTATGAGTTGAACACTAAGGCATGTCTATTTGCATAACAACGATTTACCGTCCTCATTTCCAGACTGAGCAATTAAACAGTTACCGGTAATTAAAGTACTTTGTCTGTGCCAGTAAGCCATTGTTTTTTGTATCATCTAATATGTCTATGTACCTAGAATGGCAGGTTCGACGTGACTCATCAGAAATTCCACTGTCTCATGAATGAAGATGGACGAGGCGAATATTTACGCGGTGGTTTGCACTGTCAATCCACGGTATCAGGCGTAGGTCATTGGAGATGGTGTATCTGCCTAGGCTGAGACGCACGAAGCATGATGAGTAAGTTTCAATACTATCAAACACAGCCAGTTCGGATAGACGGATACTAAACGTCATTGTGGAGTCCATGAAATATGACAACTGGTCATGCTCAATGTGGTCTTGCTGAAACACAGTATATGTAAAATTATTATTTTATTTTGGAATTTCTTGAGGCCCTACTTTGTTGAATTTTCTTGAGGCCTTAGGTGGTCACCTTCAGCGCCTACTGGTTAGTCCAGCACTGCATTATGCTATCTTCTTTCTTACGCTGCTTTCAATCTGTTGATGTTATTAACTTATTATCAACTAGATTTTTAACTATTGTGTAAGAAAATGAAGAACTCATATAACTGCTTGCCTTCTCTGAACAGTCTGAGTATTCTGATTTCGCTTGCCTCTTAATAACTCCTTTCATCAATTCACAAATCTGACTATTAAATGATCAAGTTCTTTCTCAAAAGATTATTATCCTGTTCCACACATAATTATAGCCTGTGTTGTTGTCATCAAGCTTGTTTTGTGGCATTTTTGTTGCGACAATACCTATTTAGGTGCTATGTGAGACATCTGTGAACATTTCTGTTTATTCAGTAATTAAATCCAAAGGATGAATGCTCTCACGCACATAGTATGTAGATATATATGCTATGATAATGTCAGAGATAACACACGTTTTTCGTAAACTGAGTTTCGCACCATTGTGATCATCGGGTGTTTAATCTCTCAGTTTCTCTAGTTGAGCTATCCCTCTCCTAAGTTTTTCAGATTTTCGATTAGGCAAAAAGGTGGTTATTGCTGAGTTGTTGGCACTTTTTGAGTTAAGGGCATGTAACGTCACGCATGCATGTTCCACTGCTTTGTCTTTCGGAAAGGCACTGTTCACAATGTCAAGCTGATCAATGCTGAATGTTGGCAAGGGTACAGTGCGACCTTTTTGCCTCAATTGAGCTGTGTGAAATGCAGTAATAAGTTGCACAACAAATGTATCAAAGCAATGTTTTATCTATCTATATATTTGAAATGCATGATGTGAGAGAAGCAGTGCTACCTAATGAAGTTTGTTGAAACAGTTTAGCAAGCTAGTAGATGGGCTGCGTTGCAAAGGCATCTGCATATAGATATTGCATAGTTTGTTGTCTGGATTCCTCTGGCTCATGTAAGCGCCTATACATGAATTGATCAGCTGCTCAAGGTTTCTCACCATGTGTGTGGAATGTGGATAGTTGCTTGCCATACTTTTTTTAATCATGTACATGTTTTTCATATGTGTGCATGTGTACAAGTCAACTGAAAGGCTCCTAAGCAAGAGGAGTTCAGTTGAGGGGATTATTCAGTAGAATTGCATTGGCATTTTTAAGGTTTAATGTTTACTGTAATTTCGTCCCTGATGTTTTCAACTGTCCATTAACCTTATCTTTTATTGTCTTCCAGGTTGAAGAATTCCGTCTTGCTCACCTTCATCGCTTCCATGGCTCTGACAATCCTGCTGAGTTCTTTACTTTGGGCGAACAGTCAGCACTGCTGCTCAGCTATCTCAGCAGAATCCCATTCAGCCATGTAAGTTGTTGCAAATTTTCTCTTCGATCTTGGGTGGTTTAGAAAGTACATTTGTGCGGTACAGTTGTTTTTTTATTTACTGTGGCATCAATTTCTGTTCATTGAACAATGTCTCACTACTACGGTTGCCTCTTGGTCACAATATCACTGTTCTATCATTTTTATTGCAAAGTGAAGTGTTGCCATACAGTTCACATTCTTACTAGAAAACATGGCATGCGTGGATGTTTAAAAATCGTTCACTATTCTCGGTAACTCAGTTGTGGAATAATTTGGCAAGTCTGGTCAGAGGGACAGTGGAGTGCATATTATGAGAGGGGATAATTTTGTGGCTACTGATTATAGACTGTAAGAGATTAAAGTACAGTTTGTCAAACAGCTGAGTATTTAATTTTCTGTACTGTCGTCTCGATGTCCCAGAATACAGTATTATCTTTGCACATGGCATCTCAGCATCATAATAGTTGTAGAAGATGCATCTTTTGACAACAGAATTGCCTTTTATGTACCGTTTAATCCTGGTGTATAGGTTTCTTTCCAAGTGAATCATTGATAACAGAGCATCATATTCATGTGGCTGCTATGTGTAAGATGTCAGTGCTAGCAAACACGCAACTATACCCTGTTTTTAGGAATATTTTACATCTGATTTACTGATACGTGGCAGCTGGGTTGCCTTTATCCTGCAATTTAATGCTGTAAATACCTCACTGGAAACTGGAAAAGCCGTTTTCCCCATCAATTGAAATCAAGTCTCATTATGTTATTAGGCGGCTTCCATGATGTGATTTACTTTCATGTAGGACCAGTTCAGGTCGTTTGGACTCCAAAAATTGCCTCAACATGAGTCCATTATCAAGTGCTGTCTTCACTCAAAGCCGCAGCTTCTGGAGTCAGTCACGCCAATGCATAACGATAGAAAGCGTACTCAGTTGTGGAATAAAATGAAGAAGAATTTCTTAATCTTCCCTCTTGATGACATCAGGGACTATTTTGGTGAGTTTTGTGTTTCCTGATTAATTGATTATGCCAGTTTTAAAATTCCTTGTTTCAAATCGAATGCTGTTTTTTCTGCCGGAATCGAAGTTCACAATATTGAAAACCTTTTTCAGTGTAGTGGCTGACGCGCGGTCAGTGTGAACTCAATGTCGTCATTTTATAGTCACGTGATAGTAAGAATATGTAGCTGTGTCATCCTGTAATCATTCTCTTTGCCGTCTGTACTTCGTCGTGTTAACAGCTCTGTCTGTCCTCTTATCTACGGTGTGTCTCACGACATAGAGCTCTGGCATCAATGACCATATGTACTCCTTGGAACTCTGCCATCTCTCCCTGCCGTGGGACCAGCAACTTGTCTATCAAATATATATTATGTGGAATGCGAAAGCCTCCATCTTCGTCTCTTCGTCCTCCACAAATGGTGACCCTGACCATACGAATGCACAACCACCAGAGCAGCATTACTTCGCCTTCCAGCATGCATGTACCGGAGACTTGTACCACCACAACACGATGCCGTTGGTCGTTCTGGATTTATTGCTGTTTGTTGCTGTAGTTTCTTGCTTGCCCTGTCGCTGTCGAAGTTCATGTATGATGTCGTCCTGTCTTGATTGTCGCCATTTTGAAATTGCCTTCAGTCCTGCTGTCAAGTTTCCGTTTCAACGTTCGTCACTTCCTGGTTGTCATCGTTACTGTTTCCCTTGCATCACCACTACACTTCGCACCTCTTCAAAGGCCGGACTTATGAAAGTGAGACTCCGTCTCCGTTGGGGGGACGTAGTGGCTGACGCGCGGTCAGTGTAACTCAATGTCGTCATTTTATAGTCACGTGATAGTAAGAATATGTAGCTGTGTCATCCTGTAATCATTCTCTTTGCCGTCTGTACATTGTCGTGTTAACAGCTCTGTCTGCCCTCTTATCTACGCTGTGTCTCACGACATAGAGCTCTGGCACCAACAGCCATATGTACTCCCTGGAACTCTGCCATCTCTCCCTGTTGTGGGACCAGCAACTTGTCTATCAAATATATATTATATGGAATGCGAAAGCCTCCATCTTTGTCTCTTCGTCCTCCACGTCAGCACGGTACTACATGATGAAAATTATGTTACATTGACTGTTTACGACTGTTTACTGTTTTTGGTTTTGATAAGTAAGTAAAGAATTCATGATTGATCTGTCAACATTTTTCGTCGCTGTGTTGTCCACTCCACTCGTTGTATCCTGCTCTTTGTCCGCTGTTCGTCGTGATTTGTCTTTGCTGCATAGTTTACATGTCGTATATTGTTTTTGTTGTGTCTTTCAAATTTCTATGAACTATTATTTTTGTTGTAATTTTTCCCTTCATGTTGTCAATTTTAAATCCTTTTCCTGTTAACATGCTTATACAGTATGTAACTTCCCCCTGTTGTATTATGTATGTGCCCATGAAAAAATGCCGATGGTTTATCAGGTATCACAATAAATGATGATGATGATGATGATGATGATAACATTCTTTAACCTTTTATATGGTAATTTTAAAAATCATTGCCAATGACTTCTCTGGCTTGCTTTTAATCTCTTGTTACATTTTCTTGATCGATGGCTATGAGTTGATGGACTGTGCAGGTGTTCATACTACAGCCTATTTATTTTTGAATTAATGCGCATCTAAGAATAAGCATCAACTTCGTTACATCACCATAATAAGAATGGTTGATGGAAATATAAAATTCGCAGCCATCATGCAGCACATGCAGTTCAAAGCTCCCAAAGGAAATGACACAATGTCTTACAACAAGCCCTAAAATCATGCCATTTCAATAGCATGTTACTGAAAATATTCTTCCTCGTCTTACAATATTCCACTTTAAACATCAATTGGATCAAAGTCATACACATTTGATAATCCTGTTCCAATGTTAGGTTCTAACAGAACAGGTCATCATTCAATGTGATCATTCTGGTGTTGTGGGTGGGTATGCTTGAACTGTGATAGCTATTTCTAGCTATTTTTGTTTACAATTTAGTTGCTTTTCTGTCTAGATAGATTGGATTTTGAGTAATTTTCAATGCACACAGTATGCTCTATAGGATTTAAAGTTTTCAGCATAAAATCGAAAAAATGCAAAGTCCATAGTTATCTTTTAATCTTATTTTTTCATGCTTGAGAGCTATATATTTCTCAAAAATAATACCAATAGAATTATGGCTCGTTCTGTCGTTAACGTTGAAAATGTAGCTTTCAAGATAACTGTAATTATATTAGTTACTTCTGCTGGATAGCACCTAGTAACTTTTGAAAGTTTATTATAGAGAACAGTAGCTTTGAAGAGTAATTTTTGCTTTCAAATGAAGGAGCATTAACTGTTACTGGTTAATTTGAATTGTAGCTTTCACAGAGCTGTTCAAATAGCTAGACCATGTGTAAGTCATTTGTATGGTCACTTGGGGCAGGTTTGAGTTTGACTGCAGTAGTTGTTGGCTTGCGAAAGTGACAACTTGTTAAAGTGTAGATAGTCCCTTGTTGGAGAAGCTCCAAGGCCTTTCACTTACATTAATTTTCAAGCGTAGAACTATACAGGTTTTATTTCTTCTCAACAGGAGAGGAAATCACGTACTACTTTGCATGGATGAACTTCTTCACTTGGTCTTTGCTGCCAGTATCACTGCTTGGAGTATTTATGTACTTTCATCGTCCGAAGGGAATTACAGTCGACGATAGTCCCTACTTGATCTTCTATGCTTTTGGAATGGCCATCTGGACAATATATTTTACAAAGGTATTTAAGATGTCCAGATTGTGGATCTTAAACACACATTGTAAATGCTCAGTTTCAACTGTGTATCTTTAACCAACAATTAAATGTACATATTTCTAGGTCTACCACAGATTTATCTTTCATATTACTAACTTTGCATTTGTTTTACTATTTTATCATTATTTGTAACTTAGCCTTTTGTTTGCATGGCCCTATCAAATTATTCACGAAATTTTACAATGCAATGCTATACATCACAATATGAGATGTTCAGAGGACTTCTTCACTGTTGTTGTTTTGAAAGTACGGCCAAGTGTCTGCATGTTGCTATGTTTTGTTTCATGTTCAGTGTTGCAGTGGTTTTAAACGTAAATATGTTCAGAGATCACAGTGGCATTCGCCTGTTTTGTCTTTCTTTCTCAAGACCTGGAAGAGAGAAGAAAGTGAGTTGGCAATTCGTTGGAACACAAGCAACGTTGAACGAGTGGATTCCGTTCGACCAGAATTCTACGGTGTCATACACGAAAGTCCAATAACAGGAAAGGATGAGAAATACTTCCCTGCTTGGAAGCGACGATTGCTGTTTGTCGTTAGCTTCCTCTTGACATTACCATTTTTATCTCTTGGCTATGGTGCTATGGTCTTGTCTCTGAACTTCAATGGCTACATTCACGATAAACTGAGTCCATTTTACTTTGCCTCCCTGTCAAAGTTTGCTGAACCGGTATGTACATATGTGAATGCTGTTTTGAGATGCTTTGGGTCATGAAAGGTTGTATAATTGTCTATTGATCACAATTAACCAGTGGCAATGTTGTGCCAGACATCCTTGTGTTCAAGTACTCATGCCTATTGTATTGCAGACAAGTAAAGTAATATAATCACAACGTTTTTGTTAATGATAGCAGTAATCAGCTGTGCCTTCATTTTGTAATTTCTACGGCATTTCAGTATTTAATTATTTAAGATATTTAAGAGCTCTGTCGATATTGCTAAACTTGGAATTTCTTTTCAAGTCACTAGTCATTATTGATCTTAGCAGAGAAATGTCAATGATGACAATTTTTAGATCTGTGTTCATGGAGGCATTACAAAACATATCTCTTCTGGGAGTGTGGCGGAATCGACCTTAGCACCATTGAATTACTAGTGATGGCAGCAGTACACCACCACTGCTCTCTATTCCTGCTTCTTGGATGGAAGTGGCTGGAGTGATGGCGGTGCTGCGGCGGATATCTGACCACCATGAGAGTCCTGGCCTGCCCCTCCTTACCTCTGGTATTGATGACCTTCGGGGAAAGGAAGCCATATTGTTGCCAATTGATTTGGCCGAGATAATCGAGATACCTCTGCAGGACATACGCATACGTAACTGTCTTCGTATCACCTGTATATCGCTCCAGTTTGCCATTAGATAACTTGTCGGTCCTGGAAATTCTAAGTCGCCTCCTCAGAAAATCGCTCCCAGAGCATAGATCAGTTGTTGTCGACGAACACCAATTTCCCAGGTTTCTGCACCGTACAGTATGTTGGACATGCGGATGGCACTCGTAACCTGATCCTTGGCCAGCTGGCTCATTCTTGACGTCCAAAGTAGTTGGCATCTTTAGAGCATCTTCTTCAACTTGGCTCAGCGACGCTGGGTCTCTTCTTCCAATCCCCCTTTGCTGTTGCAATTGAGCCTAGGAGTTTGTAATGCTCAACCTGTTTTGTCTGAAATCAACTGGGATCTTAAATTCGTCGGATTGGCCATCTGCCCCCTTGATTATGTAGATGCTTCTCAGTAGATCTCAACAAATATGTTCATTGTTCTGGGATCGATGCCAACATCTGAAGCATTTTCCAGAGCATGACCTGCAGGACTTTGTTGAATGCTGTCTAGAAGTTGACAAACAGTATCATCGTTGTTCTGAATCAGTGATCGGAGTGTCACCAGCCTCTCTGATTTCTTTACTTTGGAATTCAGCTTAGCAGTGTCCACATAATAGTTAGTGTATATTACATGACTGGTACTATTGTGTTGTTTTAGTGTCACATTGCATGCAATGCATGACACCTGATGAAACCATATTGAATGATTTACATATCAGAAGCTGATGCATGTTAATCGATGCTTACAGCTGTCCCATAACTCCTGGATGTTATGCTTTCACAGGGGAACATCTTTGCTGCTGATAATCCCTACTATGGCTGGATGGTTCCAACTATTGGACATTCTATTGTTATTAATGTGCTGAATAAACTCTATAGAACTGTTGCTACACTCTGCACTGATCTGGAAAACCACAGGTAGCGTATACTTATTTATTTTCCTAGTTGCTGTGTGTTTCTTGCTGCTCATTTCCATCTGTTTGTAGTGTTCTGGTTGGCTTTTGTAGTTCTCAAAGTGGAGTAAACTAATTTTCTTGCGATCTTACATTGTATGCTTATAGATGACATGATTGTTGTATTGTGATCTTGTTTTTGTGTGGAGCTTATTTGTTTGTGAATACATAGCACTCAGTCTGGTCTGGTTGCGTTAATAATACAGTTGCTATACAGCTATACAAATTGCCAGATGTACTGGAATTAGGCTGCAATACATGAATACATGCTCCTTCAGTTGATTAACCAAGTGCAGTCCAGATTCTTAAGGTTTTAAATGGTTCAGACCACAGTTTTGAGGTGATTTGACATTTTCTACAGCCAAGACGAATTGTGGAATTGTCATAGATTTAGTGCTGTGGATTGCTTTTTGAGGAAAGCCAGATCGAGTCACCTGTACATACGAGGGAAATGAAACTCCGCTGTTTCGCAAATTTGCAATTGGCAAAGTTCTAACATTTGTTCTTTACACTCATTATTCTGCAATCCTGGATGCGATCCCCTGTATATGAAAGAATGATGTGCTTTCCTTCCTTAAATAAAGTTGATGATGATGATAAATGTATAATTGGACAGAAGTTGCAGTGTGTGACATGAATGAGTACCAAGAGAGAATCCACTGTGATTAATGAAACATATTGCACTGCGTGTGTTTCTTAACCAAGGGACCTTGCAGTTGGCCTACAGTCAAACCTGCATTAGCGGCCACCTCTATAGAGCAACCACCTGTGTATAAAGGCCACTTTTCATAACCCCAGAATGACACTTTCTATAGAACTCAACCTGGATAGAAAGGCCATCTGTCTATGAAGGTCATTTTCCTCAGGTCTCAAAGCCAAAGGTGACCCTTATAGACAGGTTTCACTGTATATGATATTCTCCATATCCTGTAAATTGCGCAACATGTATGACTTCTTCTTGCATGTAACTTGATTTTATTCCATCGTTTGCCCTGTAGGACTGAACATGAATGGAACAGCTCCTTGATCATCAAGCGTGTGTTGTTTGAAGGATTCGACTGTTACTTGCCATTGTTCTACATTGCATTCTATCAGTTGAATGTTATAGCTTTACGGCGTGAATTGATTGGTCTGTTTTGGGGTAAGTGCAGCTAACTATGTAATGTTGGTGTGCATTTCATATGTTTTCTTTGCATTGACTTTTGTCTTGCTGTTGGATTTTTTTCAAGCGTCAAAAGTATGATTGATCACCCTATAATGCTATAGAAAGCGGAGATTTCTGCTATAGAATTCTGCAGTTTGCCACAATAGAATTACTGTTATGTTTCAATGCTAACATTGCTGTGGATGCTGCACCAATAGCATAAGATCATGACCATTTTCAGGAGAGGCATCTGTTGTGGTATCATTTGTACAGCTATGGGAAGTTGACTGCCATACCATATCACAAATAAGATGTTGATATGATTGGATTGTATTTTTCAACTTGGATTTTGGCAACCACCGCATAAACTGTCCATAAATAGGAGTCTCCTAACACAGGTTGCAACTAAAGTATAGAAGTAAACCTGGTATAAGTTGTCTCGTAAAGACCAGTTGGGCTAAATTTTAGGATCCAATATACAACGTTTGAGAAATCTTAAGTATTTTGATGTTTTGCTGGACTGAGACTTGGCCAGATACAAGTAAGATAATGTACAGTTTAGTTTGATATGAATTTGGTGGCTTGCAGGTGACGAGATCAGAAGACTTGTAACGGAAACTGTCATTCCATATGTCAGCGAGAGATTTCTGAAGTTTAAGGCAAAAAAGCAATTGGAGAAGAAAAAGCAGGAGCTAAAAGAGAAGCCTTCTCAAGAACAGGTGATGAAACCAATTAGCCATTCATCTTCAGCTGTAGTTGCCCTCTGGTGATGCTTCCTTTGCTATGATCTCTAACAGAGAAAGGATAGAATGAAGACAGTGCTATGGTAGTACAGTATTTCCATTTTGCAATTTTAAGTGGACTTGGAATATTAACTCTTGTCCTGCTCATAAAACAAGTGAAATGAAGACTTGAAGTCGCTTTATTGATTGCTGATTGGTTGGTCTCTATAGAGTAACTATCTGATTGGTTATATGTTGCTACTTGTGACTTGTTTTGAAAACGTGTATACACGTCAATAGCAGGACAAGGCTTAAGACAAGGACAGTGCTGTTGTTTTGGATGGACTTTTCATTTCTTAACCTGTGAACAGTTTCTGCTCCACTTTCTACCTTTTGCAGGTTTTTGAAAATTTAATTCTCGAGGAGTATGACCAATTTGATGACTACTTGGAAATGGTCATGCAATTTGGCGTGAGTATTTCTTTACATCTCATTGATAGTTTGATACACTGAGCAATTATAGCATTGGTAATCATCTTCATCCCTTAATGATAGTTCAACAGTCATTTTGGCCTCTTTTTGTGTAGTAGCCATTTGCCTTAAGACCAACTTTGAATTTTGATACGTCACTTGCATTGCCACTTTTTGCAACTTAAACTAAAATGAAACCAATATTATGATACAAATTACAATGATGATTAAAGTTATCTAACAGTTCTTCTACACCTGACAGTATCTCGTAAACAGTGAAATACTGGTCACATAACATTTAGGCAGAGTTAAACCATCACATGTTGCAGCTATTAATCCACCGCACTTGGTTATTTTGAGTACATCAGATGACCTCTGACAAACCTCATCACCATACCATAGTAAATGAACTATATGCCTAAGAGTCAATACAACAACTCTTGCACAAGCTAGCTAGCAACACTGCCACGGACCACATGCCTTGCAATTGGTCCTTGCAAGCTGAACACGTTACAATTAGTTTATATGCAGGATGCCTCAACATATGCAAACAGCAAGAAGACTTTGATTCCCCACCACCCACTCCATGTATTAGTTGTGATTGTAGTTCTTCCACTGATTATCAATGTGACCGATGCTTTGTTGTGAAAGAAACAAGTTCAGCTGTGTTGCCACTTTGCGGCCCTTGCTTACACCGGTTAGCTTACACTACGGAACTCCCACAAACCATGCAAGCAGCGAGATCAAAATTCTCTTTAAACGGCTATAATTTTACTAAGGGCGGTAACCGTGTAGCAAGTATACGCTATCTATGTCCAGCTTTAAAGCTAGGAAGATCAAGAAATACTTATTACAAGACACGAGAAAGGGCATTTCAAAATGGAGATACATGATTAGCAAAATACACGTAGTTAAAATGATGATTACTTCTGGTTGAATCTACTTTTTCATCTGATGTTTATTTGTCTCATTCCAGTATGTGACGCTGTTCGCATCAGCTTTTCCACTTTGCTCAATCATCACCATCTTCTTCCTGTTCATTGAAGCGCGATCGGATATTTTCAAATTGCTGTTCCTGTGTCGCAAACCACTTGTCAGAAGGTTTGTTGCTGTTATTTGCTTTTAACTTTACTGTGCGTATTATCTTCTTAACTGTTTGGGGACTCAAGCCTTGATATCTGTACTGTTTTATTCTTTTCAATCCGACTTGGGCAGTCCCATTGCATTTTGGTATTTATTGGCGAGTTAATTAACCCTTATCAAATGGGTTGAAACCAGGAAATTAATTTTTTTGAAGTGCATTTAGCTGTACTCTTATCTATGAAGGTCAATTTCAAGGATTGTTCTTGACTCCAAATTGTCGATTTCAGCTTAAAATCATGTGCATGGAATTACTTGTATCCCAACACGCAGTAGTACTACGCTGTATCAATCAAACAGGTGTATCTGGTGATGACTTGATATTTGATTTGTTTCCAAACTTAGCAGACCTTGGCAAAATTGCATGCACGGTTTTTGATGTTACTGAAACATGCGTTTAGTAGTTTGTCAGAAAGGCAAACATTTCCTGCCTTTTGGGTCTAGAATTGTAGATGGACCTGCGGCACTTGAAAATGTATATTATTTGCATAACTCTATCCGTCTTGTTGCTTATGCTTGAAATAGGCTATGTTGTATATTTATTAGCCAAGTGTCGCTTGTGTTGTGAGGTGAATTTTCTTGCTCTTGAGTTACTTTTTTCTACCGACATCTCATCCGGTTGTCGTCTTTCATCTCAAAGTGGTGCACTCTTTCTCAATAAGCCATATATATCTTCCATCTTACAGGGTATGCAACATAGGTGTCTGGTACAAAGTCCTAACTGTGATGACCATCATATCCATGGCAACGAACTGCATGTTGATTGGATTTTCAAGTGAGCAGCTTGCTTCTTGGGTGCCACATATGTATGAGACGAGAGCACTTGATAACGACCAGTGGATTTTGCCAGGCTTTGGAAGGTAAGTGGAAAAGAATGTTACAAATCAAGTATTGATAGTCAGATGCTTCTGCTCCTAGCCTGCTCAAGCCGTTGCCTTCATTAAACAGCTTCTCGACCTAATTCCCTTCAGCAAAAAGACAAAGATGTGAGATCATTTGTTTCTGTCACAGATTGATCACTTCTGGTTACTGTCAAACCTGTATTAGCGGCAACCTATATAGATCAGTCACCTGTGTATAAAGGCCACTCTTCGTAACCTCATAATGGTACTTTGTAAAGAAATCCACTTGGACAGAAAGCCCACCTGTCTATAGAGATCATTTTTCTCAGGTCCCAGAGGTAACCGTTATAGAGAGGTATCACTGTAGTCCTTTCGTTTGCATCTTGAAGCAGCACAAGTGGTAAAATGTTTTACACAATTCGGACTGTAGACGTGTGAAAAGTAGTCTAGCTATGTTATGTGTTCCCCACGTTATTGGCAAACCCAACCTACAATGCTAAAATATAAATGTATTGTTCACCCACAAAGCTACACGTGCTTTCAAGCAAGTGTTGTATGATTTTCACAGGTTTACATACTTCCTGCTGGATTGATCTATTACAGGATATAAAACTAAAATGAAAAATAATTATTGTTTCATAGTTGGTGCTTATGATGTTTAGGGTCATATGCCATTAAAACTTTTAATTTTAAGTCTTTACTGCTATCTTGAAACATGCAGTGTTGGTTGACCTTCCTTGCAACTGCAGACTTCTTTGACTTTGTGACATTATTTACTTACAATAGTTATAATGAACTTGAAAGCATTCATTTCTGTAAATTATCATAGCCAATGCAAGCATAAAGTGGGCAAGTGGCTATTGTCAGTTACTTATATAACACAATTCTGGAGGATCCATTTTGAGCAAGACCACCTTATCCTTTGACGGCAAATACTGAGCCACTACTGAACTCTTCAAATGTCGACTTTCTGGTCCACAGTAATATATTAATGGCGTTTGGACATTTAAAGAGGTGTTGCACAAAGTCGGTTGTGGTATTTTTCAGTTTTGAAGTTGGTAATTCCCATTGCTGGTATAGGACGTATTATAACAAATTTGTCTAGACGTTATTTATTGTTTGCACAAAGGTAGTTGGTTAGCAATGGTTTCAAGTAATGATCATTTTTGTTGTTCTGCAGATATGTCGTTGGTATCGTTTGGACAATGGAGCATTGCTTGATCGCCTGCCTTGTGTTGGCTCACTATTTTGTTGCTGACAAACCCAAGTGGGTTAAGAACGAATTAGCACGTCGAGACTATCTGAAGAGGCAAAAGATCAAAGAACTGTAAAGACAAAATAAACAGTTTAAAAGAGTGGATCATGCTATTTCTCGACTACACACCAAATTCATATATCAATTAATGTTCATTTCTACGTTTGTACTTCATCCTATCACTTGTACTTGTAACAGACAGCTGTGTGTCTGTGAAGAGTGGATCGATTTGCTATTGTTTAGGTTCATGTGTAGGCATTATTAAATGAGAAGAGTGGAATTCACTTGACTGTTTCTTCAGTCTAGGGTGGCCCTTTCTAGTACAATCTAGGAATGTGTGATCTAGGGTGCTCTCCATTGCCAGGGATGCTCTCCATGGCTTGTGGAAAAAAATGCGCGTCGGCTACGCCAGCATTCGCATTCACCTGGCGTCTGTCAACTGGTTATTGCTTTACGACCATGCACAGCAAGGACAACGTTGACATATGTTGGGGACAATCTGCCATGTGCTTGATGAAACTTCAGATCATCCGTTCCCACATCCTGCAGAAGGAGTGGACGCAAAGCTCGCTATCCGAAAATAATACGTAAAATTTCACCAGACAAGAAAAGATATTATCAACGTTCAAGGACATCAGCAACAGACAAACTAAAGTATCCAGGTTATATGAAGAGGCTGCTTCAAAGCACAATATCAAACGCGAGAAATCTCTGGTTGAATTAATGATGATGTATCATTAAATCACTTTATTCTTTTGGTCAATGGCAATTTCATGCCAAACACGCCATTCCAGTCTTTTACAATGAAGCCAGAACAAATGATGATGATAAATTTGAAATGTTAACATTTATTTTGCAAGTGTTTTACACGTGACAATTGTATTACTCCATTGATTGGAAGTAGCGTTACGGAATCTTTAGACATAACATCTATCGATTTTTCTTGTGTTGAGGTTCTTAATGCTCTCAAACGTTTACCACCAAAGACATCCCGTTCTCCAGTCGGATAACCAGCCTTGTTTTTAAAGTCAATCGCAAAAGAAGTTGCAGCCCCTATCTCTCTTTTATTTGATTATCAATGCAAACTGGAAAGATCCCCAATTTCCTTGACTTGTATTGCCTGATAGAATCAATAATCAATCATGATGTAATTGATTATCTACGGGCACATGATCTGATCATCGATCAATTTGGTTTCTTGGCCAAACTTTCAACTTCTACATAACTGATTTCTGCCAGGAACGATTGGTGTTACCCATTCAATGCTCAACTCAAAATTGAGATTGCTTACATTGATTTTATCAATGCCTTTGACACAGTCAAACTGCTTTCTAATAATCTATAGAGTCCTATGGAATTGGCTTCGAACTTCTGCCCTGGCTCTCATCTTTCTGATTGGTCGTTATCAACAGGTTTCAATTGGGTCTGCTGCCTCTAATCCATTACCTGTTGTAAGAGGTTCCCCTCAAGGCTCTGTTCTCGGACTACTGCTTTATCCTTTTCATCATTGACATTCTTGATTGGCTTTCCCTGATTGTCATGTTAAACTATTTGCTATCGATGCGAAGTTTATTGCACAACAAGAAATAGCTCAAATGAATAATTGGTCAATACACTTAGCAAGTTCTGTAGTTCCTCGTCAAATGACTGACAACTCTGTTTATAACATAACATTTTGGATTCTCGCAATCTGATTGGCTAAGAGCTGTGGTGTTATAAGGCTATATCACATAGAAATCCATGTGATATTGATTCATAATGGCGGCCGGCAACAAGCACCTCAGCTCAGCATCGGGCCATCCGCCATCGGCTTGGCTGGTAGACTAATTATTGAAATCATGCAGAGACTAAGCAATACCTCAGCTGTGTTAATGGAGATTATTTACATAAATTAATCATACCGGCAGAGACAATGAACACGAAAACAGCATTAAGTTACCGTGAGTCCAAAATCAGGCTTAAAGAGGTTTGCCTTTGACAAAAAGTGAAAAATAGCTCCGCTACGCGGTGACTCACGGCTGATAATAACTAAAGAACACTATGATGACACAG
>OFHS01001729.1:0-25380 GCA_900245855.1 Calvadosia cruxmelitensis
TTGTTCGTGTACCAAGTCATATATTTTATGAATAACGATAAAAGCCAAAATTCTTGCTTCTGATCGACTTTGTAGAAAAATGAAAGTAGTCAGTAGCGAAGTAGTTAGCTACTGTTTGGGAGATGTAGCAAATAGTTGTAGCTAACTACTTTATTTCTCCTGTAGTTGTAGTTGTAGCGAACTACATTTTTAGAAAGTAGTTGTAATTGTAGCGAACTACAAAACTAAAATAGTCAATCCACCACTGGCTACCAACATTAGAAAACGTGCTCATAGCTTGAGAATAGGTTATAATTAGACTCTGCCTATGTCACACTGCTAGTACAGCTAAATGTGGAATATTAATCAAGGTGAGACGGAGTTACCCGAACCATTAGGAGAAGTGATATTCAACTAGGGAGGATAATGAGCAGTATAGAAACAGCATATGATTGGATTTCAATCGGCTTCAGCTGTAGATTCTATGCAGACTGATCGCGCTTTGAACCATAGCATATAGCCAATTGTGAGATTCTGGATACATAAGGTGTTCACCATTGTATTGTCGTTATCAACTCATTGTGCTTGCCTGCTGGTACTAGCTTTGCATGATATGTCTTTGAGGAAGTGTTTGAGGATGGTGGCCTCCTACTGGATGTCTTAGATCATGTAGTTGGGTTGATACAGTCGTTGCAGCTATAAACCTAACGACTTGCTTAATTTTATTTTACTAAGACACAGTTTCATTGATTTAAAAGTTTGACCTACAAAAGACCTTGTGAGAGAAAATCTAAACTATACAATTTTGTATTATCAACCAAGAAAATTGTGTTATTAGTCATATTTTTATTATACCGTGACCATTGTGTATGATAGTGATTCTCGTCTTGCATAATCGCCTTGTCTGACGTATGCATGAGTTGAATTTTGTTGAATTGTTTATATTTATCTTCAAAAATTCAGGATTCCACTTTTGTACTGTCCTGTTTCCTTGTACCATTATACAATGTCGCTGCGATTAACAGGAAAACTCACACTTGAAATGTAGACTTGCCTTCGCTGTTGTTATTGACATGTTTCAGAGATGTTGACAGAAATCTGCTACTTTGACCAAAAAATAAGAGTTTGAATTACACACAATATTGACTTCAATGTAAGACAATATTGTACACTTTTTTGCAATTCTGATTCGTTAGGTGGTTGTCCCTGGTTGAAGATACTTACATCCTACAGAAGAAGGGAGCTGTCGTTCCAACAAACGATTATCACGAAGCAACACAGAAACTACAAACACCTCCTGCCAACTGGAACATTGAATGCGACGAAGAACTCGCACGGTTCCTAGTGGAGAGTACAGTTGACGGTGAAGGATATCCCTTTGGTGGCACGGATAAGTATATCGATAGCATCGATGTATCAACGGTGAGGAACTGTTGGATGTTGAAAACATTTTCACTCGAGATAATCAATCAGAACATCAGAGCGTAGGGATGCTGTTGATTACTCTGCTGATGTCTGTTTTAGGCAACACATCTTAGTAGCAATCTAATTGATGGCGATCCAGACACGTTTTGGGAATCAGATGGCACTCGAGGAAGGCATTACATTCGTCTGCACATGAAAAATGGAGTCGTTGTTCAGTAAGTACAATTGAACTTACCTTGAGGGCCACATTTATCGAGAGACTACCTGTGTTAAGTGACTACCCGTGTTAAGTGACTCCCTGTGTTTAGTGACCACCCATGTTAAGTGACCACCTGTGTTAAGAGACCATGTGTGTTATCAGACAACCTCTGTTAAGGGACCACTTGTGTTGAGTTGATCATCTGTGTTAAGTGACCACCTGCGTTAAATGGCTACCTGTGTTAAGTGACCACTTGTGTTGAAAGACAAGCTGTGTCAAAAGACTATGTGTATTAAGTGACCACCTGCCTTTAGTGACTACCTGTGTTAAATGACCACCTGTGTTAAGTGACCCCCTGTGTTTAGTGACCACTCGTGTTAAGTGACCATCTGTGTTAAGTGACCACCTGTGTTAAGTGGCCATCTCCAGTTTTCTCATGAAGGTTAAACAAAATTTATTTTGCATCTATTATGCAGCAAGTGGTATTCCTGTGAACGCCGTCTTTCAATGTGAATGGATTATTGATATGTTAAGTCCAACAATGTTTATAGGAGAGTTATGGTATTGCAGTTATATTTGAGTTTCTTTGTCTAAGTCATTTGGAAGATTTGAAGCATGCCTGAAGAAGCTCAGATTTTTCTCATACTTCTGTTGTCTCGTACCTTCCCCTGTTTTTAGATCAGGAAACCAAAACACGGTTCCCATTCTGTAACCCTGTAAATTCCATTGTATGTAGGCATACCAAGATATTAACACAGTTATTATTGTTATTCTATCTGTTGATTTCATGCAACGTGCAAAACATTTTGATTTAGTGCATGTAGCGATCATAATTGTTTGTTTGTTTTGTTTTAATAATGAAGAAAGCTGCTGATTGGCGTTGATGCTACTGATGATAATTTCACGCCATACCTCGTTACTGTCCATGGGGAGACAACACACGGCGACTCAAAGCAGTTGAATGAGACATTAATTGACCTGTGAGTAGATGAGGTTCCGTGCTTCTTCGGTCAAAGCTGTATTAGCGGCTACCTCTGTAGAGCAGCCACATGTATATTAAGGCCACAGTTCATAACCCCAAAATGACACTTTCTATAGAAATTGACCTGGACAGAATGGCTACCTGTCTTTAAAGGTCATTTTCCTCAGGTCCTTAAGGTGACCGTTATAGACAGTATTGGATTTTATAACCACAGAAACCATTGTCATGGTCGCGTTATCATTATTTCTGCTCCTCCCACAGAACATTCACTGGAAATGTCTGCGTGCTTGAAAATGCTGCGGAGTTTTATAAAGTCATTGAAATCAAAATCAGGGAGTGTCGAGGTATTAGAAACAAATTGATTGTTTGTAAATAGATGCATTTTACGATATGTCATTATGTGTTGATTGTCCTCATATCTCATCTTTGCATTTAGACGAGGGCATCGATTGCCGTGTTCATGGCGTCAAGATCATCTCTAGCAAGCATGAACAATTAGGGCTGAACAGAGACATGTTCGATGGCAATCTTGTTAGGTATGGTGTGACGTCATTCGAGATAATTTCGTTCGAAGTGATCGGATCAGATCTAATCTTGGTTTAAAATCAAAACTGAGACAACGATTCTTGATTTGTGCCGATATCCAATGTTTGCATATGTAGGAGACGAAGATGGAAGCTTTCGTATGCCATAGCATATATTTGATAGATACGTTGCTGGTCCCACTAAAGGGAGAGACACAGTGAAACATGTCACCTTTGGGACCTGACGAAAATGAACTTTATAGACAGGTGACCTTTCTGTTCAGATTGATTACTATAGAAAGTGCTATTTTGGGGTTTTGAAGAGTGGCCTTTATACACAGGTGGTTTCTCAAAAGAAGTGGCTGCTACCACAGGTTTCACTGTAGCAGAATTCCAAGGAGTATATATGGTCGTCGGCGCCAGAGCTCTATGTCGTAAAGCACAGTGTAGTATACAGGACAGATTAGGTTGTTAATACGACAAAGTACAGACGGCAAAGAGGATGGTTACAATATGACCTGAGTACATATCTTTACAATCACGTGACAATGCAACGTGACATCAAGTTTACACTGACCATGCGTCGGCTACCACATATACGCTTCTTTTATTTCAACAATGTATATGTCAACTGTTAGTGCCTACTGGTTCCCGCCCATGAAACGGGTTGGAGGAATCAATGTAGACAACAGTTCATTGCAATTTTATACAACAAGAATTAATCATAATATTAATCATTATAATTACTATTCTTTAATCTTGTTATGTGTTTTCTCAAGAACCTGTGTTTTTAGCAAGATGAGTTCTATGAAAATCAGCTCTTGTAAATTCACTGGATCGTAGATTAATAATGATGACAATAGATAGATAGATAAAAAATTTTTTGGCCATGAATAACAATGTTAATTAAATACAAATAGGTTTTGAAGTAAAAGAAATACATAGTCAGGATCATCCAATAAGCATAAATGCTTGTTTGTTTGGGACGCCCTAGATTTACAGTTTTATAAATTGAAGTATAGAAAGAATTATACAAGTTTGTTGAATATTAAGAGAAGCAAAGAAAAGAACTGATAAACTTGAACTTGAGTTGATGCAATGACGATAAGGATGACAATAGTACACTCAAACCTGTATTAGCGGCCACCTCTAGAGAGCAACCACCTGTGTATAAAGGCCACTCTTCATAACCCCAAAATGACACTTTCTATAGAAGTCAACCTGGATAGAAAGGCCACCTGCCTATAAAGGTCATTTTTGCGGATCTCATACGTGACCGTTATAGACAGGTTTCACTGTACTGTCATTCGGCATTGTATTATTGCTATTGCTGTTCATTTGCAGGTATCCAAAGCTTGAGGCGGTTGAGAAGGAGTCGCTTTACTCCAGAGGGATCGCCCTACTCAGGTAGAAATTGATAAATTAAAATTGGAAATGGAAATGAAAATTAGATTGAAAGTAGGAATGAAATTGAATTGGGAATTAGAAATGATCAAATGAAGATGAAATTGAAATTGAAAATGAAATAAATTTGTATTCTAGATATGGAACTAACCAGTCCAAGCTGCTACGCATTTTCAACCGGCGTCGTATGTCGGGCATTGTTTTTTTGCTCAGATACAACTCTCCCAAGAGATTGAAATCGATGCCTTTCAAACCGTTCAACAGCGACGGCCTGCCAAAGCAAACTTTTCTGTTGTGCCGGTAGTTAGCGATTTGTTGTGATTTGTAATTAACAATTATCTATCAGAAAATTGTGAGTGGTGAGAGCCACAAGAGAAGCAAACTGTTTCCATCGTCCATAACAACAACAACACCGACAGTACCCTCATTGCTGCTTTCTGTCATTATTGCCGTTGACTGAAGTATGTTATTCTGTTGCCTTGTTCTTAGGTTGTTGATATATGGCATGGTATTTGGATATATCATATTTGTTACTTAATATCACTGAATGACGCAGCATTGCGCTAGCCGTGTGCTCGTGTAGACTATAATGATTCTTCGCGTAAACAGTGATTGATCATTGACTTGTGCTTGTAGGTTTATTGCATTGTTGGACAGTGTGGTCAATTATGTATTGCCCGCGTGGGACTACACTATTGGGACTTTCCAATGCCTTGAGGTGAGTCATATGGCTACTTGCACTGTATTGCCTTATATTGGGTCAAATTCGTGTTTGGTATGTGTACATCAAGTCCTAGCTTGAGATCTTTAAGATCAAATCTACGTAATTATTTTTTAATTTTGAAAACAAAGAACAGGCCAACAGAGAAAAATAAGATTGCAAATAAACAAACAGACAACAAAAAAACAAAAAGAAATAACAAGCAGACAGACAGACAGACAGACAAATAAACATAATGTTGCTGTCATGCATTGATTTATACTTGAGGTGATGCATTGTCGATGTTCTGCATGTCTGTGATGCTGACTTCGCAACTTATCCTGTTGCCATTCAGTCTATTCGACAGTTGTTGCCGTTGTCAAGGAGACGAGCTGCGCTGATTGAGAATTGCCTGAGGGAGTCACAATCAAAGTGAGTCATACTGTATCCTATTCATTTGTTATTGGCACAATCATTGGCACAGGACACCCGCCTGTTTGTGTCATACATAATCATGTCAATCAGTCATCTTGTCTTGGATATAGTCAATAAGCCGTACCCGTGGGTCTGGAACGCAAGTATTGTCAGGCTCCATACTTTGTCCACGATGACCCCATCAGCAACTGACCCTTTCAGCCTCATGCCACTTGCACGAATTTAGACCCAGCAGAACTGGCTGGCATTCCCTAGAGAGGATTGGAAACAACTATAACATATAGTAACAAAAGTGGTGGTTGTTACCATGGCTACCATAATCTTTAAACGACTAACCAAGGGACGATTCTCTATTGTACATTAGACACATGTGTGAATAAGGGATCACTTCAAGACGATCTTTCTTCTTCTGCTCTGCATCAACAGTGAACCAGAATCAATGCCAAAGATCTACCTAAATCGTCATTCTGCTGCCGAACATCTCGTTGATCCTAAGCGTGACCCAACCGCAAGTAACGCCTTGTTTAACCAGGTATTATTTTAACTAATTTAGACTTAATTCTTGCTTAATTGAGGGAATAATTGATCAGAATTTTAATTATGCCCTTGTCTGTTCTCTTAAGTTGTACGAAGTGCTACGACCGGAGAGATCTGGTGTTAAACTGGACTACAGGTAATGCACAACTGGTCATTAGTTGCTTATCATGGTGTAGCGAAAGCAAGAAGCAGGATGATGAATCAAATGATTGATTTCAGATGGTCACAGAAATACGATCAATGGTGGGAGTGCAAGTTCATTGGTGAAGGCATCATCGACCAAGGTTAGCAGACCAACTTAGGATAATTTTAATTGACACAAATGAAAAATTATTCATTGCTGCTGCTAGTTATGGTTGCCTCACATGAAAACAGAGGAACGTTTTGGATGAGCCATGGTTGAGGAAGAGGGAGTATTTACAATTTTTACATCCTCTTTAAGATGGCTGGCTCCCTTGGGTCCAAGCTGCAGGCCACCTGAGGCTTAAACTCTATACCTGAGAAACAAAAGCCAACACTCCTGCAAATCACAAAGTTGACTTTATGAGTGCAACTTAAATGTATCAGTTGTTGTTGTTGTAGCCTTCAAGTTTGGGGTTGTCCAAACCTTCGGGAAGGTGCAGGAGCTTGAAAAGCGCGGTCACTCCTCCAGCTGGTACCGTTTGCGCGAGGACCCAGTTGCCCGAAGTCCATTTCGCCTTAACCCTGTAAAACAGGGCTCCGGCCGCCGCAGCTCCACGACGAGGACGCGGTACCTCCAGAGCCAAAATGTATCAGTGATTCTCTTTGCACCAATAGAAAACGTCCTACTAATTGTGCCCCAATTGGTAGAGTTCCACTGATTGCCTTGCTACTTGGCCTTGCTTGTTATTGTTCCGAATTTCTTAATGTCCCTTTTGTGCAAATGTTGGACTATCAGCTTTTTGGGATTGTTGCTTCTGTCATGTAGCCATGCCTTCATCACAGGATGTGAGGTTGAATTCATTGTTGCCTATTTTGTTTTCAGGTGGTGGCTTTCGAGACAGTTTAGTTGATATATCTGAGGAACTGTGTCCATCATCATTAGAGGCACCAGTGCCTTTGCCTTACTTCGTACGCAGTCCCAACCAGGTGGGTTGCCTTACCGTGTGCTAATCTTTCCTATTTTCCTGTTTCAAGAAGTTTATTCCGCTGCTTATTCATGTACCGAGACTAAAGCATAGTCCGGGACTAAACATGTAGTCTGGAGTTTTCTGGACTAAATTACTAACATCTGTATAATTATAGCACTTGAGATTTAGCCTGAGGCCCTTATTCATAGACCGGCACTAAAGCGTAGTCCGAGACTAAACACCTAGTCTGGACTAAGTTACTAAAATATGTATATGGGACTTAAGATTAGTCCCGGACTACGCTTTTAGTCCCAGTCAATGAATAAGGCCCCTGCAAGCAAGACAGTTCATCATGGGTTTTGCTAAGTTGCAAGTGCAGTTACACCTCTTTCGCAAATGGATTTCTAATGGGAAATATTTGTTACTCAAACCAGTGTTAGATATCAAGAGAATAGACCATTTTCACAAGTTACCATTTTGGAAAAAGCAAGTGCATTATGGGGCAGGTTGATGTCTCTGATTTCGGAATACGGAAAAAGTTGGATTTGAAACTGATGCAGATTTCTTCAAGCTGCATTACGTTGCTTAAACATATGATCTTCGTTAATATTATGGGTCAGAAAACCAGTTTCTTCGCTGCTTCAGGCACTCAACTTGCCCCACAATACACTGCTTTTTCCCATAATGGTAGCTCGTGGAAAAGGTCTATTAGAAAAAGTAATTGGTTCTGATGCAAAGTGTGTTGTGATATTAGCAAGGGTTACACTAAAAGGCAAGATATGTCCTGCAAGTAATTGTAACATTACTTGATTCTTTCCTTGTGTGTACACAGCTGCACGAGTCACTCAACGTCAACCGCGACTGCTACGTTCCAAACCATTCTTGCTTGGTGCTGAGGAAGTATGAATGGATTGGACAGTTGATGGGTGCTTGCCTCCGCGGCAAAGAGCATTTGGTAACCGTTGTTGTAGTTGTTGTTGTTTTGAGTTTGAGTTTGATTTATTTGTCATCAATAAAAATTAATGACAGGCGCATACAGGTAAGATATCTTACACTTACGTACAGCCCAAAATAATCTACATTGAGTTGTTGTTGTTGTTTTGATTTGATATATTTGTCAAAATTTTCAAATCTATGATACATTTTGACGGGCAAGCACAGGAAAGTAATACAATTTTCACTAATGTGCAGCCTAGAATTTATAACACTTACAAAAACTGGTTAAATTTACTGCCAGCAGGCGATGTTTAAATACGGCCAATGACGAAGAAGTAACAACTTCTTCAGGTAAAGAGTTCCAAATAGATATCACGCGATAGCCAAACGAGTTTAGTACTGCGTTATTGACAGGGACATGCCGATGCTGTAATTTTTTTGAATTTCCCCTGGTCGAACGAAAGTTGCTGCTCAATACGAAATGATCCTCTGATTTTAAATCTACTAGGTGGAATATAGTCTTATATGACATGTACAAATCAAAACGAATTCGTCGAAGTTCAAGGGAGTCAAGGTGTAGGAGTTCCAGGCGACCTTTGTAAGGGAGCTGTGTATTGTAGCATGGAGCTACACCATTACACCATGTGTTGTTGTTGTTGTTGTTGTTGTTTTGATTTTGATTTTGATTTGATTTATTTGTCATAACATTAGTATAAAATGTTTGACAGGCAAGCACAGGAAAGTAAACTAACTTACACTGACGTGCAGCCTAAAAACGGTAGCATTTACAAAATAGGTATAAGTCCACAGACTTCAAACGATTTCTAAAACTGTCCAACGAGGAAGAGCTTACGGCTTCTTCGGGGAGACTATTCCATATCGGAATGACACGATTACTGAATGAATTAAGTACAGTATTATTTACAGGAATTATGCGTGGCTTAAGTTTCTTCGAGTGTTCGAGTGTTGTTGTTGTTGTTGTTGTTGTTAATGCTAGTGTTGTTGTTTTTTGTTTTTTGTTTTTTTTTGTATATGTGTTTGTCAAAATTCTCAAATCTTTGATACATTTTGACAGGCAAGCACAGGAAAGCAAGACACTTTGTACTGACTTTTAATCTATGTGTAAAGGATTCAATGATTTCGCTAATACGATGGTTTCTGGTAAATAGTTCCATAATTCAACGACTTTCTATCACAGCTTCGTAAATCATCAGATTATCATTGATATACTTCCATACGATCAAACGTACATTGAGACGTGATTGATATACAATTCAACCTGTCTTAACGACCAGCTGTCCTAAGCAGCTACCTGTTCTATGTAACCACTTTCAAATGACCCTGATGCTTCAAAAAGATCAATTACCTGTCTTGAGCGACCACCTTTGTGAAGAGGCTACTTTTCCTTTGTTGCTGTGGATGGTCGCGGGAGACAGTTTTGACTGTAGTCGTTATTTTTCTGAGCAGATTCTCGCCCTTCCGCCGTTCATCTGGAAGCAGCTCGTGAACGAGAAGATCACGTGGGACAGAGATTACGTCACTGTTGACGCCGCCGAGGCGAGTGCTTGTTGCCTTGGTGATGGGTTGTTAGTACCGTACCCCTTGATTGGCGTTGACTGACTTGTTGTTTGGTTTTAATAGGTGAAGCTCCACGAAACGCTGAAGGGTATCGATCGCGACACTTTCAACGATAAATTCTACGGTCTGCTCACCTACACAACCGTAAGCGTCATTCACATCGTAGCCTCGTAGCCGCAGCAACCATCGGAACCATGACAACAGCGCCCGTCACTCATTCGGTTCTCTTGGTTCTCTATCGCCAGGTGCTTTGTGACAACTCGATCGTTGATGTGAAACAGAGCGGCTCGGAGATCTTTGTGGAATTTGACGACTGTGATTTGTACATGAGGGCTGTTCAGTCATTGCGCATGGAGGAGTTCAAACAGCAAGTGAGTTGTCATCGTGTCTGACTCAACCCTTTGACTCAACCATGGGCTGCCATGAAGGGTTGGTCGTACATGTCATGATTACGTTGGATTTCTTTCAGATCGATGCGATCAGGCGCGGTTTGCTGCTCTCCGTCCCTAAGGCCGTGCTCGATCTGCTGACGTGGCAGGAGCTTGAAAAGCGCATCTGTGGTGACTCTGAAATTAGCATCGAGGCTTTGCGTCGGTCAGGTGGGCTGCGCATGCGTGCAACAGGGTCATGACGGTCGCTTAAGTTACATTGTTTGCAGTGGTGTTAAGTGTTGAGCCAAAGACTGATAGCCTTTCAGGGCGAGCTACAGCGCTGGTTATGTTGATACTGTAGCTAGAAAGACAAGACAACACAAGTCCCACTGGTTGTTGTCCTGAGATATAATACTATAACTGCAATGCAAAATGTTGTTTCCATAAGAAAACATTCTTATTTTTTAGAAATATTATTCTTAAATCTAGTAAAATAATATTTGTCCACACTGTAAGCTACAAATTGCTAAGCCAAGTCTGAATATTGCCATTGTTCTTCCACAGACTAAATCTTATTGTAAGAAAATTGATGCTTGAAACAAGAAAACAATTCTTGTCTCCAAAAAAAAACTATTTTTTTTAGTGTTCATGGATAGATCGCAGCAATGGTCACAGATCTGCTATTCGATTGTCGCTTTGTTTTATCGTACGGGGGGTATGGTGTCTCGTCTCAGGCCTTGCCGTTGCTTACATGATTATTCTGTTTATTTCTATTAGCTCATTATGACGATATTTCTGAGAGCGATATTCGCGTGAAACAGTTGTGGCTTGCACTGGAGAATTTCACGAATGGTATGGATCTCTCACTGCAATATTGACCGCGTTCGTCTTCCTTGATAGTAGTCAAATAAGTGTTGCTTCTGGTATCTTCTTTGTAGAGGACCGAAGTCGCTTCCTTCGCTTCGTGACGGGTCGTCGTCGCCTGCCGACCCCTCTTTACATCTCAACCTGCAAACCGTTAGTGACTCATGATTTGACCGTCTTGACCTGCAACCACTTTGACGATGGCGTCGCTTTGGTGGTCAAAAGTGACGTCAGTTTTGCCATTGTCTTGTGTTCGTTTCAGAGGCACGCCAGTCGACTCCTTGCCTGAATCAGCCACGTGTTCCAGCATGCTCTTTCTTCCACCTTACTCTAGGTCAGTCATTTACCAAAGCAGAAACATCCCCAGCGTATGACGTATGATGGCATCATTATCTAATCGCCCTCTTTCGATTATAGCTTACAGAAGGCCGAAGAGAGGTTACGCTACGCTGCATACAATTGCATTGCGATCGACGCCGACATGAACCCTTGGGAAGACGAATAGGGAACGACAGACCAACAGAAGTGCTACTGTGTAGGAGTAGTCATGCCGATTCCCTTCCCCAATCCAGTCTGTCTGATTTTAAACGGTTGCCCCAGAGATTCAACGAACCCCCAAAACACGGGGAAGGTTAAATAATTATGTGGATATTAAATAAGTTACACGATAAACGGACGGCAGAGCGGTCAATAATAATCCAGTTTCTGTATTTACAAAACAGTCAAACAGTTATTTCTTTGATATTGATGGTCGTTTCTTCGCGCCATAAAGATGCCAAGTCATCTAAGATTAAGCTTCCATCTCTTTGTCCCAGTCCTCTTCGGTGTCGGCTAGTGACAGCGTCGTTGATGAAAACGGTTCCGTCAATTTGCTGTTGCCGCCATCTTGGAATTCAGTCAACAGCGCTGTTGCCTCGGCAAGCGTGTCCTGAGCAACAAAATCGACTGAAATTAAACAAGATATATCACCATAAAACAAGCATTATTTTAGACGGCTGACCCAGAAGCCTCACCTGTGCGCTGACAGTTCGTTGAAACGAGGTCGTCGTATGTCTCTCATTGGTCACGTGAGGCTGCGCCGTCCAATAGTATTCACTCATCTAGAATGAAGCAAGAACAACGCTGAAGAATAGCAGAGCAAGAGAAGAAGAAAGAGAACAAGTCCTGGCAAGCTAGACACACCTTGCGCTTGAGCCAGTCTACGGCCCACTGCCAACGCGAGAAATTCTGCAGGAGGAGGGCCTTGGCATGACTCAGCCTACAATAGAACAAAACCGATATGCAATCCAGCAGGACGAGAAGTGGTAACTGAAAGGTGCAAGATGATACCACGGCGCTTACTTGTTAGCCAGCGAGATGAGGAATTTAATGCATTGATATGCGCGTCGCGAGTCATTGGTGTGGCACTGACGGACGATGGCTGTCAAAGATGGTGAGATGGAAAGAATGCAATGTGTGCGCATATCAACTAGTTGATCAATCAATGTCAAAGATGGCCAGGCACATAACGTACCGAGAATTCCGACTATTTGTTCTTCCGCGGAGCCATCCACGGCCAGGGCGAGACGATCAGCCCGCAGATCATCGTCAACAGCCTACCAAGGGGAAAACAACAAACTGAGGACACAGCAAAGGACTAGTCGCCCGCACGGAAGACGGAGCATGCACCAGCAGTGGTGGAGGGCTACAGCCTAGAGGAAGAGCTCTTTATTTACAATAGATAGGAAATCGGGAGTCGAGCACTGAGCACGCAAAATCAAAAGATGTCCCTTCCTTCCTCTGTAAATAGAAACTTCAGGTTAGAGG
This sequence comes from Calvadosia cruxmelitensis, assembly GCA_900245855.1. Lineage (NCBI taxonomy): Eukaryota > Metazoa > Cnidaria > Staurozoa > Stauromedusae > Kishinouyeidae > Calvadosia > Calvadosia cruxmelitensis. The sequence goes on from OFHS01001729.1 coordinate 12,832, forward strand.
CTGGATGTCATCACTCACCAGCAGCCTTTGCAGCAAATCCAGCGAAGATTTCAGGTCGTTGGCGTGCGCCCCGGCGATGTGCACCTTAGCAACGAATACAACCATTGTTACATCTTGAGAAACTCCGAACGGAGGAGCGACAGGAACGGGGGGAAATGTCAGCCCTTACCAGTGTCTGCTTGAGCAGCAGCGTTGAGTACTTCCTGTTACCATAGGAACAAGCGACCAATGCCTCGGCGATATCAGCTGATGCCATTGGAAGTTCCGCCGTGGCGCAGATACACTGCGGGGACAGACGAGACTAACAACATCGGCCCAAAGGAAGAGACACAAGACAAATGACAAGATTGGTCACAACGGCGCATGTGCATACCTCCCAAGCGTAGCGGTCCGAATCTATTCCGAATACAACGTTGGCAACCTCGCTCGGTAAACGGCTGTATCCCTCGTCTGCGGTTGACTCATTGCACGACGCAGGCGCGACTGTTTCTAAGCAACGAACAACAACAACACGGCTACGTTAGCGCACATGAATGGCAATCTAGCAGCTCGATTCGGCTTATGGTTTTGTCTTGCACCTTGCATCTCGTTTTCGGTTTGCGCAGGTGCGGTTGATGCAAGCGAATGTGTGATCATGTAGGCCATGACGGTGTGAAGCGACGCGAATTCTTTCGTCTGCAGCGACGTCCAGCGACGCGTCACCCGTCCCTCCTGAGAAAGAAAAGCAGCTTATGAAGAAGCACACACATAAACCCACTATGCGATGACAGAAAGCGACAGTCATCCTCTCTTTCGTACCTGGTTTCTTGTGGGCGGGCCAAGCAGGAACGAGGCCAGTTTAGTAAAGCATGATTTGCGCAGTAATTGGTCCACAGTCTGCGTGCACTGATTGGAGAAAGCAAGAAGGCAGCGAAGCATTAAGACCAAAATAGTATAACAAAATGCTACGCGACAACGAGGTCGTGCGCACTGGGCACGAGACACTCACAATGGCTGCATATTGGCGAAGGAACAGGAAGTACTCTGCGCACTGCTTGAAGTGAGTGAACACTTCCTTGTCAATCAAGGCAAGCACGTGATCAAGCAGAGGGTCAAGAACCTTGGCATCCTGGAAGAAAAACAAGGAAGTGCGATTGCGCTGGTGCCACACCTGCTGAACGGGGTGATTGAGCCATCCGCTGGTAAACACTTACAAATTGGTTTGATCGGAGCCATTCTGAAGCAGCGAAGCACAAGAGACCGGCAAACATCTGTCTCGTTTCACGGTCAGGACATTTGAGAAGAAACGCACTGCAGTGATAGAAATAAAGAGGATCTGAAGCTAGCTCACAAAGTTAAAAAAGACAGAGGTGAACATGGTGCGCCACTGACCATGCGATGTCGCCATTACTCTTCATTCCAAGAGCATCAAAGAACGAAGAACTGCAATCCGGCGCAAGACGAATCAGTGATTCAACGCATGCGCGCCACGATGTCAGGTCGCACCTAGGCAACAGACACCCAGAAGACATGGAGAGACCGAACCACGTGTGACTGAACTAACTGCACGGTGAAAACAATGACACGAGAGAAAGATTCACCTCAACTTTTTGGTAGTCCAGAAATACGTGTTGAACAAGAACTTGGTTGCAAGGCGCAGCGTCGAAGACGCCATGTTTCTCATTTCAGGGTCCTTCTCAATTGTCTCGCTCATATAAGCCTGTCGAGGGAAGGCAAAGTCAAAACCCCACTCACACGACAACGAGATTGAGCATACATGACGACAAGACAGCACGTGACTCACCGTGTTGAAGGAACAGAGGCGACGGACGAAGTGGAAGTATCTCTCGTCGTAAACAACGCGGTTCTGAAGGAATTGACGATTCTCCTCTTGGATCTTACGAAAACAATTTAAAACACAAAATCAACGACGCCAACTACAAACAGCGACTGAGAGGAGGGGAGTAAGTGCGCATGCGCTACAAACCATTCTCTTGATTGCCGTTGGCATGACGTCAGAGAACAGGCCCTTGCGTTCGCCTGTCTTGATCAACGCAGACAGTTGCTTCAGTCCATCGTGTTTCCCTGGTGACGAAGGACGCGAACCGGAAGACGAAATCGGCGATTCTGGAAAGGGACTGGAAGCAACAGCGGCCATCAACACGTGACCTTCGATCGTCAGAAGACGAAGAAAACACGGAAAAAGGAAATAATTAAACTAAAAACGTAAATGATCCGTCCCACCTCAGAGCACCGGCAGATGTCCACTTGGACTTGTCCGTTGCCTCGTAGAACAACAGATAACCATTCCAGTAGCGCGTCCTATCCTCGGGAAATTGACTATCTGAAGGACAGCAACAACACATTTCATTATTTCTCGCACCAACGGAAGCGAGGCAAGAAGAACAAAACGAGACACGTCCCAACATACCTGGTCGGTCGCTTTTCACCTTGTACCGGCCGCCGAAACACTCCGCTTCGAGGTTGGCCTCGGTCATGTGAAACTCTTCGACGGACACATCGTTGAATTTGTACCATTGGTTCAGCTCACCGCACGTGCGACTGATGAAAGAATCAAATACAACATTGGCATTATCAACCGACCCGTTCTCTCTCGCGGCCATCCCCTTTCAACGCACACTCGAATCCGAAAAATTAAACATCACAATATTGTAGGTACAGTGAAACCTGTCTGTAACGGTCACCTTTGGGACCCGAGAAATATGAACTTAATAGACATTTCTGTCCAGGTTAAGTTCTATATAAAATGTCTTTTTAGGGTTATGAAGAGCGGTCTTTATACACAGGTGGCTGCTCTATAGAGGTGGCTGTTGTTACACGTTTGACTGTATTCGCTGCGATAATAACTGAATTCTCGATTGCAACAGGATTAAACATTCTCCGTTTCCTTCTCACTTGCGATTCTTGATGAGCGAGTAATAATGGCCGGCACTTGCTTGACCGCTGTGAACAACGATGCCAACCAATTCGTAGAAGATGTTCACCGGCGAGCTCTGAATAGCGCTGGCGTTCTCTCGACGTGCGATGCCGTCGCTTGTGTACGGCTCGACGTCCAGCAACCATGGAAACTAACAGAAAACGCAAGTATAACGTAAATCCAGTCATACACTGAAAGAAACATTTCTAGCCAAGAACTATTTTCTTGTTTCAAGAATTAAATTGCTTAAAATAAGACTTGGTCGGTGGAAGAACAATAGCAATATTCAAATTTGGCTTAGTAGTTTGTGGCTTACAGCGTGGACAGGTATTTATGCACTAGATTTAAGAATAATATTGCTTGAAATGAAAATTTTTATAGTTTTGCAGTGTAGTTACCCACCTCGAAATAATCGTCGAATTTGATAGCCCTTCCTGCTTCCCAATCGTACCAGAAGCGTTTCAGTTGGATCACGAGGACAGGTGGAAGCGTCTTCACGCACGTGCGTTTCGCTGTGGTTCGCTGAAAATGAACAGTGATAACCTCACATTCAATTTTATACTAAGAAATATTTACACGAATTACGAGATATGCACCCAGCCCCACGAAAAGAAAAGTCCAGATCAAATTTAGGATATTTACAACCCATTATTGATGGAAACTAACATGAACGCTGAAACTCTTAGAAATAGAAGGCTTTATTTTCGCTCACCCTTTCGCGACATTTCTCGCAGTACGACGCGTTGTCGCCCTCCATGATCTCGTCTTCGACAAACTGCTGCAACGAGGCTTCGAGGTTTCGGCTCTTGACGGGCACAGAAATAGCCGAGAAAGCCTCGTCTTGCTCACACCTGAGTGAGAGATCAATAAACTAATTGCGACGTGTACGGCTTGCGATGCACAAGGATCATTAGCCAAGCGTGCGGTTTGTGGCTGTGTTGCTAGCTACCTCTTGCACCGTTGCCTAATTATTGCATGGCAACGAGGCTGGTCAGAGGTCACCTGAGGTACTAACGATGGCATCGTGGATCTATAGCTGCGGCAGTCATGGTTTGAGTTTAACTTTACCCGTATGTAGCCAGCATTAAACAGATATCCTGCCATCGCGTCCTTTGAAAGCTGACGGACTGAGAAAGCTGAAAACATGGTCGAGAAAGCTCACCAATTTGACAACTGCGTCTGCGCACGCAGATGTACGTGAGTTTAGGGTTCATGTTTACCACGAGTTTATCCATTTCGTTTCTTAATACAGATCAATATTTTTTACGGCCTGTGAAATTTATGGGGCTACATGGAATTTAGGCGAGGTTAAACTGCTACCAGCGATCTTGCCGCCATTATGGGGTCTCCATACCAAACAGGGATATTAACTGGGATCAGCGGTGCAATCGGGATGGGGTGCACGTCAAGAGTTGAGTGATCGTATGATCATTAGAAGCTTGACCTCGTATAATTTCGGTTGCATGTCATCCCTGCCTGAATGGCATGTTCCGCATTGCGACCCTCATTGCTGACCTGGTCGCATAGATTGCTAGTCGCTACTCGAGACGCTATACGCTATTCGCAACACACTATTCGCATCACGCTATTCGCAACATGCTATTCGCTACTCAGTACACAATAGGGTAGCATTGCTACGATGCCTAGAAGAACCCGCAACAGCCTGGACGCAATCGGTTTCCCATCCACCCCCACCTCTCATGGTTAGGCTCACACGACAGGTACGTACAATACTGATTATGGTAATTTTCCACTGCTTATCAGTGTGACTGGTGCATGGTGGGGGAGTGTCTCGTGTCACAGGTGTGCTAGAACACGTTAGGATTCACAGCTAAGTTCTCCCACCAACCAAGCACCAATGCCAAAGACTTATCACTGGTGATGAGTTTAATTTCAATTCTCAAATATTTACATCACAGTAAAATAATTATGTAAAATAATCACGAAATAAATTAGATTTATTAACCCTTGTCCTGCTTACAAAACAAGTTAAATGAAGACTTGAAATCGCTTTATAGATTGCTCATTGGCTGATTGCTAGGGACTAGCTTTCTGATTGGTTATATGTTGCTACTTTTGACTTGCTTCAAAAACGTATATATATATATGTCAATATCAGGACAAGAGTTAAAAAAAATAGTAAAAAAATTTCCGTAGCATAAAACATAATAATAATAAAAACCCTACTAACAAGTAAAACACATGCTCAAGACTCGCAATATCAATATTGGCACATCAGCACACAAAACGTCCTTAAAGGTCAGAACGATTCCAAGGAAGGCTACTATCGATGTAGACACAGAACAGCCTTAACCTACCGATGCTGACATTCCTTGCACGTCTTTTGATCCGTGAAAACACCCGAAAACGTTCGCTTGAATATCTCGGGTTTGCCAAGCGCCTGAAATGGAACGAAACAGGGGGTGCACTCATACCACAACACAGATCCATACAGCAACAGCGAAGCCACTTAACCAGTCATTCGAAACTGGCAACGGAATGTCACTAACCTTCAAATGTTCGTCGAGCTGGTCCGTTATGTTGATGAAGAACTCGAAAGCATCCTAAAGAGTCATACGAGCCAAGAAACAATCACGTCAGTCGTACTCATACCCCCTTCGTGATCACGTGGTAAGCAGTTGTCATGGTTTCATTTACCTGTTGTTCTCGAACGTTGACTGGCATGCCCCAGAGGCGGAATGACTTCCAAAACGACTCAGGGACAAAATATTGCATGTTGCTCTCCAGAAGGTGACCGAAGATCGATTGGACTTGATAAAAAACACTGCAATGTCAATAAAAACATCACTCGCGTATAATAGCTTTAAGAAACAAGCAAACTGCCATGCCATCTTGGAATATCGATGGTGTTCAATTTAACTCAATGTAAATTTATTTAACAAGCTGTATATCGTCGATTTTCAGAATAAGGTAATGTTTTGGCCACGGAGAACGTCAAAGCTTTTGGAATTTTAATAGTTTTAGCGATCAATAAATTCTTCTATTATAATAATAATAATTATTTATATTATTAACATACAGTCCAATATTTGAACATCGTTACTACTGTAATTTTATGCAAAAGGCCTATCTGTACCTCTCTGTATTGTTATCGCATGCGCTCTCAGCTTTCAAGACGTCCTGAGAACAAGAACGGAAGACAGGAAATCAGAACTACATCTATCAACATTATCCGTCAACACAAGGATACCAACTCACCTCGCGCATGCTCGGCTGCATGTACAACTGCTGCAAGACGCTGTTCATGTAACACGTGGCACCGGCATTCTTCAATCCCACAAAGCCATGCAACGGCCGTGCTTCGACGGGAGGGCAAAACTAGAATACGAGGCAAGAGGGAAAAAGTCAACCTTGTGACTGCGATCACACACCGCAGCGAGAACAAGCCACTCAAACTCATCTATTTCAAACGCTGTTGAGGAGAAAGCAACCTCCGCGTAGAAAATAACTCAAACAAGTCTACATAATTCTAGACAAGTTTTATCATATGAAGTAGCAAGCAAGAAGCAAATAGCAATAGCGACGTGGCAAGCAACTAGAAATAGCGAGTTGACTGGCAGACAATGCAATGACAAGGGACTATAATGCTGAGCACGCGACTGTTACCAGGCTCCTGAAAGGAGACTGGGCATGAGTCATGGTATCAAGCAACTCAAGTGTAGCAACGAGGCTGACGGATCAAGTTTAACTTTGCCTAAATCTTATGTAGCCCTATTAAAAATAAATTCAAATACTGTTCCTTGCAGTTAATCTGACACCTTTTATGCTTTTATTCAGAAAGAACCAGCCAAATTGGATCGACTCCAGCACTGAGTACAAGTTTCCGAGACAATTTGAAAGACGAAAATAAGACCTACCTCCCATTCTTGATTCGAATTCACGCTTGAGTGGTACTTGTCAATCAGCAGATCTGATATCAGAGCGAGGTTCGATGCGCATCTCTCAGCCAGGGCAGCAAGGAGGCTCAAAACGGCTGGCCGACAGTCGGGAGATCTGAACAATATACAAACGAGGCGTGACACTATCGCAGCAACGAGACAGGTGGTCTCATTCGCGAACCGAGACTAGAGCTCAGTGCAGGACCAAATAAGAAGGCCAGAACATAAGACTAGACCCCGGTGGCATTATTCGTAAACCGGGCTTAAAAGCATAGACCAGGAGCTAATTAGCAAGGCCACGGATCAGGTACTTCAGAAATCGTCGCGTACCTTCGGTCTTGACCTTCGTAGCCGCTGACAGGCGTGTGCGCAGACGAGAAGAGGAATTTGTTCAAGAGCACTGGAACGAATCGTCTGCCTGCCAATCAAAAGCAAGACAATTGATAGCAGAGGAAGCAGATCGGACGATGAACGATCGACACAGCCTGACAGTTTCAATTCATGTTGACTTCATCTACAGTCGAACCTGTATTAGCGGCCACCTCTATAGAGCAGCCACCTCTGTATACAGACCACTCTTCATAACCCCTAAATGACACTTTCTATATAAATCAACCTGTCTATAAAGGCCAGCTGTCTATAAAGGTCATTTTCCTCAGGTCCCAGAGGTGCCCGTTATAGACAGGTTTCACAGTAGTTACCTAGCTGTACTTTGTCGACACCTTCACATGACAACAGGGCCTGGCTAAGTTTAAGGTGACCGTTCAGCAGCGGAACACCTACCAGCGAAAAGAAAAACAACCAGTAAGCAACGAAACACCATGAGCAGCAAGGAACAGTTTTGGAGTTAAGCAGTACAGTGTTTGTTCTTGCCTGGTGAGTCACACGTCTGTAGCCACGTCAGCTCACTGGAAGCCATCTTGCTTGGCTCAATTCCAAGTTCCTTCTGCTCCGTAACTAAAAAGAGAAAGCAGAAATGAAAGAACCTTGCAAAGTACTCTCTCGTACCTTCCTTCTTCTTTGATTTGAAAGCCAAGCCCAGGTCTCTAGTCTTGGTCTAATAGACCTGCGCACTTACTCAGCATATGGCCAATGAGATGAGAGCAAAGGTCAAAGTATTCCTCGCATTGCCATAGCAACCTACAGAGACAGACACAATGGTATCAACATAATTATATGCAGGTAAAAACGAGCTTTTCCCGAACAGGGAAACTAACGCAAGGATATCTATGCACCTTAAATTATGTCCGCGAGTGTTGCTCGACTGGTTCCAAACGGGCAGCGGCGCTTTCAGCAGAGAAGTCAAGAGGTAACACCGTGGCTTTTGAACAACATCATCTAAAAACAATTATCAAAATGCAACTACAGTCAAACATGTATTCGCGGCCACCTGTGCATAAAGGCCACTCTTCGTAACCCAAAAATGACACTTCATATAGAAATCAACCTGGACAGAAAGCCCACCTGTTTATAAAAGGACATTTTCCTCAGGTCCCAAAGCTGACCATTATAAGCAGGTTTTACTTTACAATGAATTATTACAGACACAAAAGCATGCAGGTCTGCTTCGTCAATGACGTCTAGTCCACGCAAGAAGACGTGTGACTCCATGACAATCACTGTCACCATGGTGACCGATCCCAGGGCGGAAACTTACCCACTGCTTCCGTGTCACCGAGAATGGCAAACTGCTTGGAGGCTGTCGAACGAACCTGAGACAATCAAATCAGATAGAGGCTTTAGTGTGAACAATTGCATTGGTTGGGTGGTCACTAAAGATGGTTGACCAATGGAACGCACCACATCGCTCGGCGATCCAGTGAGAATGTCGAGAATGAAATGCTTGGCGTGCGGCAGATCGTAGAAGGCATCGAGTAGGCTCGTCCTCAACTGAAGGCACATCACCAGCAATTCAACAGCACACACCGACAATGCCGCGTCCTAAACATCAGCAACAAAAACAACCGATCGATCATCCTATCTGCAATATTACATAACAAACAAATGACGCAGTCAACGCAGATCGATGACAAACCATGTTGGCGATGGTGATTTGCGTCAAGCAGACGCCAGCGTTTAACGTTGGCTCGTCGCCGTGATGGTTCTTGCCATCGCGCCACCGCAACTGAAGACGCCCGGCCGCACCGGCCCACGCCACGCGGATCAAACAGGAGATCGTCTCAACGAATTGGTCTTTGTTCATTGTCTACGGCAAACACATACATCACAAAGAATTATGCCGATAGCACAAGACACTGTCTATTTGTAACACACAGAAGATGACACTTGACAAATGACAACAGATGACACATGACAATGTTGACAAATGACAACACATGATACATGACAATGTTGACAAATGACAACACATGACAATGTTGACAAATGACAACACACGACATGTATGACATTATGACATCAGTGTCACTTTCGAATGACAGCTTCAGTGTCAGATACTGACCTCGATCACCATTCGCACAGTGGATGACACGGTTTCTAGCATGCTGCCAGCACGCGGGCGCTTAGCATTGGATGCAGCATCTGGAGTGATGCAGGCTGAGTTCTCAAGTGATGACGAAACCATTCCTGTGGACTGAGGAGAGCTTGATAATTCCATGGTAGAGCTTGGTGAGTCACCAATCTGCCTTGCTCCAGGCCAAGACGAGGCTGCAGCAGCACTGGTGCCCTGTGGACGATGTGCCATCTTTAGTGAGCCTCGATTGATTTTGATGGGAGTGCTGGTAGCCATCGATCCCTCGTGCAATTGTTGCGTGGCAACCGACGATGATGCAGCACTACTAGCAGCATGACCTGGTTCCGAATGATTATTGACGGCTGTGACAGACATCGCACGTGACAATGACGAGAATTCAGAGCTTGCTATTTCACAACTATCACCACACAGCAGAAATCTAAAAGGAGACGAAACACAGAAAATTGAAGTTTGGCTTGGTGTGCAACATATGGCGCAAGTAAACGAGAAACATTTGAATACGTCACCTTGCCAACTGCAGACAGACATAGTAACAGGATTGCCGCAGTCCGTACTCAACGTTGGGAGGGATCATGGCCGGCTGCAGGATGCTGAGAATCAAGCTGACAGATCGAAGAAAACCATCGATAAATTCACAATCAAACCGATGCCAATCTTCTTTATTGGAGGAATAAACAACAACAAAAATCTACCTAAGGCCACCGTAGGTCAAGAAGTTCTCTCTGAATGCCTTAGCAGTTGAAGTGCTTTCTGTCGGACAGATTGGCATTAGCTTGCTGCTCAGTACCTGCAATCACAACACAAAATCATCCTCAATTGGTCTACCAAAAAGAGCTGGAGATACGTCAATTGGTCGACCGAAAGATGTCAGACCTGTAAGTTGTAAAGAACACGGAATGTCGACATCTTTGGCGCAGAACAATTGAAGTAGCTTTCCAGAACGGAAGCTGAAGAGGCAGCAACGCCTGCACGACTGCCAGGCGATAAGGACAGCGGATTCTAATCAACAGATGAACATAATATAATGAGACACTGTTGATTAACGATGTTTGCCAAACACGAGGCTTGTTGATTCGATCGAGTGATGTATAATGAAACCTGTCTATAATGGTCACATTTGGGACCTGAGAAAAATGACCTTTATAGACAGGTGACCTTTCTGTCCAGCTTAATTTCTATAGAAAGCGTCATTTTGGGGTTATGAAAACGTGGCCTTTATACACAGGTGGCTGCTCTATAGAGGTGGCCGCTAATACAGGTTTGACTGTACCTGTAAGGTAAACACATCCAGCGCCTCGATGATCTCCATGTCTGTTGGCATCAACATCAGTAGGGTTTGCAATGCGCGAATCACACTGAAACAGAGACAACACACATCGCAAAGCAGTCATAGAAGCGTAGTACACAACTAGAACACAACTCCACTACACTATCGTACCCCGGCTCTTCCAGTTCTGCAAGCTGATAGAACTTATCAAATGCCTTGTATTCGACGGCCATGAAATAACTCGGCAGAGACTTCTCCTGTGAGAAAAAGAAAATTAAAAGATGAAATCATACAACGAACAGCTAATGTGTTAACTTAAGCTGATACAAAATATACGTTGTGTTTCTAATACTTTGACTCTAGCTTGTATAAAGTTCTGAAACAAGCAAGTACACTTACCTTCTCAAGATATGACAAGGGCTTGCTTCCCTCCAGCTAAAGGCAATTGATAAAATACATTAGCATTTATATAGAAAACCTCACTACAGTATGTTACAACATATGGAGAACTTTAACAAGCGACAGTGTACCATGCCATCCAATGACGAAGGTGCTAACGACACAGAAGCTGTCGGAGTTGTACTGCGGACATTCACAACTTGTCCATCTTCAATGCCGAACTGATGCAACAACTTCATTCCATCAGAGCTCGACAACTGCAAGCAATTCAGAGTAGAGATTGCTGATTAGACACAGACTGTGACTTAAGTACAGCAGACATTCAGACAATAGATGTCAACTGTCAACCAATCGTAGTGACATATAAATTGACAAGTCACATCACAAAAAAATTAAATTGAGAACTAATGAATATGAAACAAACAATCCTTTGAAGACACTCCACGATACTAATGTCAATTTTAAATATCAAGGCGGAGTCATAAGCGCTCTATTGGTCAATGTTTTTGGAACACCACTTACATGTCTATCGTTAACATACAACTGGATCTGATCGGATGGAGTTCCAAGTTCCTTCGATATGGTTTGCTGCAGGATGGAAAGCGTCTGATTGGTGTTGACCTGCAACGGAAAAACGTTTCACACGCTAGATAATGACGATCTGATTTGTAGCTACTGTCCTTGTGGTAACTAGTGTGTAATCATTGCATAAACTGAGTACCATCACAGCTCAATCACGGTTTTGCCAAATATAGCACTGCCTTCTTGTAATCACTCTTTTGTGACTGTCCTTTCTCATGTCTCATCTGAAATTTGTGAGTCTGGAAGCAGCGGCCAAACAAACTCTTTGGAACTCTGCAATTTATTTCACTCATTTTGTTTAACGAGGGTAGCCTAATAAGCCAATGGTATGTCTTCCTTGAGGCCCTCAACAATTAAAGCCACAGAAAATATAACGAATCTATGTGTCGTTTGGGCAGAGTGTCAAACCCAGGACGTCTGACTGGCAGCCGTACATACTAGCCGCTAGACCATACCGACACACTATATTCTCTTCATGCCGTGGGAACAGTGATACATTGCATCAAATAAATACCTAATCTTCTCGCGGCAGTTTAACAAACCTGAATGCGGACTTCTTCTTTGCTGGATTCTTGTACAGCGATTATGGTTAAAGGATAACCGGCAAAACACCTTCCATGAGGTGGGAACAGTCGCACGCCATGGAATGCATCCTGAATAACAAAGAACAACGAATTTGAAATGAATCGAGGAAGACCTCAAGACACAGCAGTATTCAGCTCATCTAAGGCAGCAGTACACAGCATCATTCCCTACAATGCTCACCTCAACCACCGAGATATATTGACTGGAAAGATATAGCAGACGCTCAATGCAGTTGATAACCGAAGATCTGATGTAAACAATTCAGATTGAAAACAATTACTCATCAATATAAACAGTAAATAAATTACATTGTCAAATTTTGCTGTGCTGCATGAAACTGCTACGTTGTAACGTGAAGACTAAAAACATTAAAAAATAATAATAATAACAATAATAATAATAATAA
>OFHS01001730.1:8643-20272 GCA_900245855.1 Calvadosia cruxmelitensis
TAAAATGTACTGGATAACAGGTAAAACCACTACTTTAGCCTTGTGACGGTTAATGACTGGGTCGTGGAAGTGATCTACGCTGAGCAATCAATGCTGTCTAATGGCTCATATTTTATATATTTCTTATGACTCAATCAAAGGAATTGTAGTTATTAAAATGAAGTCAAGTACGACATGCGAAGGGTTCAACACAAAGAGTTACTGTTCCATGAAATCAGTTGTGTTTGTTTGGTGTCGATTACTGTGATCTATGGTCGGTGCTCGAAAACGCCCACACAAGCCTAAACTGAACCTAGTTGGAAACCGTGAACTTTGCTGTCACTCAATAATTTCTGATTCTTTTAGCCAAAAAGTGAATTTGTTATCATCCCAAGTTCTTTTCTTGCATTGCTTTCGTTGTTTTCTTATATTTTAAACGATTTCAGCCTCAGTTCTATGTTCTTGAAAAGACAAAGATGTGCTGTATAGATTAAATCATTAATATAACAAGGAATTTACAGTATAGTACTGTAACTGAGAAGGGAGCAATTGACGAAGCGCTGACGGGGTGCAAGTGTTTCCAGGCACGCGATTTTAACTGAAATCGACAAGTTTGATAGCCAAGATCAATCCTTGAAATTGACCATCATTGACAAGAGTATGGTCAAATGCGTTTCAAACAAAGCAATTTTCCTGGCGTCTTCACCTTTGACAGAGGTCAACTCACTTGGGACTGCGCATGACGGAATGAGTTCCAAAACAGACGTGACTCGCGTTGTGTGTACGTTGACGTTAACAAGGTCTCTGCCGCTTGCCGTCCTACCGGTAGGTCGTGGGTTGGGTGTGTTTGTGTGTTGCCAACGCCGCAAAACCCGCCCTAAAACACACAGAAGCCGAATGCACGTGTTGTGCGGCTGCACGTCACAACTGCACGCAAATTCTTGGTCGCCCTCTCAGATCCACTCAGTTTTAATTCCAACGATAGAACCGATTGACGTTAAAATTTAACGTCATAGAAATGGAAGATTTTTGTCGGCATTTTACCTCCGGTACCGCGCAATTAATTAACTCGAAACTTATCTTGTTGATATATTTCAACCTCAATCAAACGGAAAACGCCTCAAGATTGAGCTTGCGGGTCGAGTTGATTGAAAGTCATAAAATCAATTGGAGCACGTGTTGTCATCGCAGTGTTCGTGAAACGGAGCAATACTTGAATAACAATAAATGCTTTCGTGACTCTACTTCATTCATTCTGGAAAGCTTCCACTTCCATGTCTGAGGATCCTCCTGCGATATGACGTCACTGCAAACTTCAAATGAGGGTGTTCCCCTGAGACATAAAGTTCACCCGGCTCGGCTGCGAGCAGTGCACCTGCATTGACGACTATGCGATATTATGCAGTTTAAATTGTTTTATTATTAATATACTACGTTTCAAAGCATTTTACGCTTTCGTAGGCAAGGGGATCATAAGGTCGATGCATGCCTCTCTTGGAAATCTAAAAATACTCTTCATTAATTAGCGTAATTGCATTTTTAGCCTGTCATTGCGGAAGGCGCCAAGGCGGCGATCCATTCCTTGGAAGTGTGTGCCGGCTGCGTTGCGCAAATGCCAACCTGCTTCGGCGCCAGTCGGTGCTTCTGTTCCGGCATAGCTTGCAGAAGTTTGACATGCTTCCGCGCCAACCTTGGACACCTGTTACCGCAATAGAAAACTGATGTATGTCGGCGCTGTGATGCAATGAAAGCAAGGTGGCTGTGTAAACGTAATATCTAAACACTTCAGACCTAGCTTCAGGCTACACTGAAGACCGGCACATCTGACTGCGTTGGCTGAAACATGGTTGAATTGCTATCTCGCGAGTGACGACATATTGGTAAAGTGAACTGAAAATGCAAGCAGTCCAGGGAGTTCGATAATTGTGCAACAAAACAACGAAACAGATCTGCAACTTCAAATTCAACGACAATCAGTAGATATTCCCATTTACTCATTAATGCAGAATAGAAATTAAGCTGCTAAGTGACATTAAAATACGCCAATGGTCCTCATTTGACCTCTTCTGGTCTGGTCCTGCATTGACGTAACCATTACGATTTCAATGGCGCCAATAAATTACTTTTAATCAGTCAGAATAGTTCATGCCATTGGAGAAATCAAAGTAAAGTGCACGGAAATAAGAATTCCATTAGAAACAACTTGCGATTGACCGTAGAAAGGCCATTAAGGCCAATAAAAGCAGCATTTAACGTACTGCAGTAGCTAATTCAATGGCAATTACTCAATTTGCATTTTAAGTATATTGAATGATATTAGCTGAACATCTGGTAATGCAAGCAGTTAAATAACACATAATAATGCAACTGTCAAATGACTACAGCTGAGAATAAAATGTAAACATAATCTAAATAAACTAAGTAGAAACTACTCTTAACAATTCACAGCCAGATTGCTGAATCGGTATGGCTTTAGCTTGAAAAAGGCTTTAGCATACCCGACAGCATTACCAAATACAATAATGTCCCAAGCCGTAAGACGAATGACCTCCCTTTAAGAGCCAATGACCTCCATCCGATCCAGAGATGAATCACCA
The DNA here is from genome assembly GCA_900245855.1 of Calvadosia cruxmelitensis. Taxonomy (NCBI): domain Eukaryota; kingdom Metazoa; phylum Cnidaria; class Staurozoa; order Stauromedusae; family Kishinouyeidae; genus Calvadosia; species Calvadosia cruxmelitensis. The sequence goes on from OFHS01001730.1 coordinate 11,220, forward strand.
TGTGGTGTAGCCCATAAGCAGAAGACACTTGGGCTTACTCTGTTAACAACAGATGCTATTGGTTTACTTATACAGTCAAACCTGACTTAGTGGCCACCTCTATAGAGCAACCACCTGTGCATAAAGGAGACAAGCAAAATTAATGAGAATGAAACTTGTTCCTTGTGTTTCGTTTTCAAACACGACCTTCTTTTTGGAAAAAACTTAATACGCAGGTTGACAAGCAAATTGTACAAAAAATTCTAACAAAAAATTACTTCACTAAATAGATTGAAAAATATCCACTCTTCATATCCCCAAAATGATACTTTCTATAGAAATTAACTTGGACAGAAGGGCCACCTGTTTATAAAGGTCATTTTGTCAGGTCTCAGAGGTGACCGTTATAGACAGGTTTCACTGTTAGGACTATTCTGTCAAATTGGTTGTTAGTACCCCTGATCGCATTAATGACCTATGTACTCAGTACAGTCGACTGCCGAAGGATGATAACAGTCTGACGATGGCTGCTTCTATCCATGGGACTCCTTCGATGCTTGCTACTCAGTGAAGACAAACAGAAGAAAGTGTTGGGAATGCATTTCTAACATTCAACAGACGGCAATCGAATAAAGTTAATCTGAAGTTACAGAACTCAATGCAGGAATCAACACACAGTTCTTTACGTTATGTGCTGTACTACGCTGTACAGACGACAGCGTCCCGGGAGAATGGAACCAAAAGACATTGGTGTGTGTGTGTGACTTATTCTTTGCTATTCTTAAGTTACACTGCAACTTTTTTACAAGGAGCAGAACTTATGGTTTATCCCGCATTTCGTAAGAGGGGCGTGGCTTTGTGCTTACAGCTGAAACGGGCATTAGTCATTCCTTGGCTTCAAGCGATATGCTAATAATTAATTATGTTTACGTAGGACAGAAAGGGCATCACCTCAACGTAGACAGCCTCGATTCAACGTATCCTCGCAATCGTGCATTAAATCTGCTTCAATGACCACAAGCAAGAGCTCGCTATTATCCGATAAAGCTAGAGCTGATTATATTTACGGCATCGAATCTAAAATGGGATGGATCATGAATAGAATCTATTGAATATAATTATTCTACTGAAGAATATATCCGAAGAGTATGGAAACGAATTTCAGATGCTTTGGAGGCGTAACACAAAATAGAACATTACCTTGGCAACGAAGAAATTATGCAGAATACCAAAACTTGATAAAAAGAAAGATGATTGGGTCATTTTGATGGAATGTAAATGCGACCTCTGTTGGTCTTATATCGTAACTTGAAAGCGATTAATTGATTTGGTCGGGTTGAAAACTGCCGGCCGCCTTTGCGGACTTGAATGACGATTTACATTCAATTCGGACATCTCAAAGGTGTCAGTGAAAGAAATCATAGCCAAGTTTATTTTAATTTGGTCGGCAATTTGCAATGTCTTTTGCGCTGGTGTCTGTCTATGACAACGCAGCAATGGTTTGATGGAGAAGGACTGAAGAATCAAAAATTGCATATTTCTTTAGTTTTAGTTCAATGAGCTGCTAGACTCATGAGTAATCTATTGTTAAAGCGTTGGAGATGTCGAATTAATACGCCGAATAGATCACATTCTGTTTAATAGCTGAATGCACAACGGTAAATTGATCGCTTCAATCAAAGGGACAATCTGTATTCAAATCCTCTGTTGTTCTGTTCTAGATCCCCTTTGCCGCCATCACGTCTCAACCCACGGTCGCTATTGCGCATGCGTTAATCAGTGTCGTGACTCTTATTTCAGCAAGGATTTTGTTGTTTGAGGATTTCACCGTCCACGATTTTACAAATTAGAGTTTATTGATTTAAAAGTTCTCGTTGATTTCACACGAATAGATTGTATTTTCTGTGTGGCTAAGATTTGTGTACTTTGAAGAAGTCAAATGTTGTGTGTGAACTTCAATAGTGGAGTTCGACATTGAGAAAAGAGTGTGTGAATGTATAGGATTGACAGTCGGCCGCTCCGTTGCTGTCAAAATCTGGTGGTTAATTCCTCATGGTCATTGTAAACCACCACTGGTCTCACCGTCTCAGTACTTTAATCTGCCAGCCACTATTGTTCTTGGCCGACTCGACGGGGTTGCTGGACATCAGGGTTGCGACAAGCACACCATCAGCCAAACTCATCAGCAGCTATCCCAGGAAATTGAAGTGAACAACTCAGATCGTTTCAAAGCCTGCGCTGCATCCCGTCGGCGAGTTAATAACATGAACGCCAGTCGCCATAGACCGGCTAGATTACAGCACGCCGCCGCACTGCAGGTCCAAGGGTTGACCCGCTCTCGTTCAACAAGTGAACAAGCCATTCACAGCACATTGACAGGCCATTGAAGAGATGCAGGCCACGTCAGCGACAGACATCCTGGCGCAGTTTTTCCTGCCACTCCACCGGTTCATGTACCGCCATCGCGTCAAACCCTGAGCCGTTTTCAAATCGAAACCTCTCGCAGCAACAAGCACTGACCGCTAAATTGGAAATTCGTAGCTTGACATGGAATATCGAGCAGCAATCTCACTCGACGTACTTGAGTCTCCTTCACTCTGAATTCTCACGCAAGCAATCCATTTGCTTTCTTTGAAAATGTACGTTTGCTAAGCTCCTAGCTTTCTGCTCTCCCGCCAGTCCTGCTTCCAACCGAAACAAAGGGATGACTAGAAACGATTTTCTTCTATTGTTCGTTGGGATTTTCCATTGAGCGCTGTGTCATTTCACAGAGCCAGCCTCATTCTTCATGTGTCGGTTAATTAACAGGGGCCCAGTATTGACCAAACGGCGGCGTTTCTATGTTCGGCTTTGATTGACAAGCCGGGGGCTAATCCGCAGTGCAGCTGCTGGTAATTACTCAAGCGTCCAACATGTGCGACACGGCACACGACCATGCGTCGACATCTAAGGCGCCCAGCTCAACGCTGATTGGCTCGGCGCGGTCGACACACAGATGACGTCGCGGCGATGGCGATTGTGAAGAGGAAGCCGCTCAAGCGTCGGTCTCCTTTGATCTATTTGTCCTCCGCTAAAGGTTTGACCGAAGAGCAATTTCGTTTGCAGGCACACACAACATGAAGGATTTGTTATCGACATGCTGATGCGTGGGGAAGTATCCTTCATGCCAAGTTGCGGAGAAACCGATGCTGTGTTGTGACAGTATAGAGTTAAGGGAGAGTGGCTGTGGCGTTGCTATTTCGCTTGAGGATTTGACAAGTTGCCGAGACTTCCACGTTGTGCCTGTGTTTGTTTATATTTGCGACTATTTGAGAAAGTCAGGCGGTCCGCGATTGATCTGGAGCGCTGTCGTCGGGCAGGGAGAGCCACAGAGATCGCTTTGTGTTTTATTCCACGGACTAAAGCTTCGGTAGTCGGCACTCGACGTCTTTGCGGCTCGATGTTAAAGATGAAATGAAGGATTGCCGAGCGTGAGTTGGCAATTGCAATCATTTGCTCTCTGCTCCGGCTTGATTCAACACGGACGGCGCAGCGCCCCACATGGTTGTACGTTCGCTGTTCGTTTGATGGAAATGAATAAGGATAGCTCGCAGTTGCTTGCCTCGACACGGCCCCCGCCAACTGGCCAAGACTCTCACGAGCCGTTTGATGAAGTCGACGATCGTAAACATGAGTTGAGCGTGGAGGATGGCAAACCAGTTAGCAATTTATCGTCCGGCACGCCGAGAAAGGTGGTCGGCTTGCACACGGAGCCACTGAAGACGGCTGCGCTTTCTTCAGCACAAGATGGCACAACTCATGTCGACAAGCAGTACAGCGAAGAAGAGCTTGCCCCGCTCGGCTTCGAGCCAGAGGGCAGCGTTGAAAAGAGCGAGTATCTTGAAAACTCTGCGGATCTCTTGACCTTACTACATTCATCTGACGGGAGACATCTTTTTCGTGACTTTCTCGTTCAATCACGTCAAGAGGGCTTGCTCAATTGTTGGCTTGCCTGTTATAATTATCGCTCAAATGTAATCCCTTGGAGTTCGTTGCAACAATCTTTCGATCGTTACATTCGCCAAAACGATGCTAAGCTGCCGTTACAAGAAACGACTCGCTCTGCAGCCGTTGAAATCATCGTTGCTTCTGTATGTAATGATGTCGATCAACAAGTTATTGACCGTGTTGAGCGTGAACTGTGGTCTGCATTGAACTCGGAGTGGTATTGGAGGTTCGTCAACTCGAATTACTATCCTGCCTACTGCAAGCGATTGGAGACGAAGAAGGATAGTCGGACTCGTAAACCTGATCTACACACGTTGTTGGAAGGCAAGCCCGTTTCAAGCGGTGCACCGTTTCAGAATTCGTCGGCAGCGGAAAAGCAAGCGTTGGAAAGGTGAGGAGATAAGCGCTGATTCTAAGTGCAAGCTGTACTCTTAGTCGATGGGTCGAAATGATATAGAATAGTGTCAGTTATCAGCACAAAGCCCTCCTAATGGCGAGAGTTATCTTCCTATTTCTTTGGTCGTTTGCGAACCGCAGTCAAGATAAATCACGTTGTGTTTCATCGCTGAATACATAAACAGGGCATTGGAAACAGTGGTGATTAATTTTGATTTGCTGTGCATGGCATCAGGTTGTTTCACGATTAAAAGCTAGTGTGCTCCTCGTCGGAATGTTTATAGGCTCTTTAGCAGTTGGTTGTTTTGCTGTTCAAGTTCAGAAGTATATTTCCGTAGTCTGTCTGATGTTGCCGATGACAAATTTGTTGTTGGCCTTTGATGATTTACGGGTTGGTTTTCCCTGCAACCCCGTTGCGAATGCCTTGGCTGTCATTTAATATGTTTTTTAGTCAAATCATAGATCACATTGCAACGAATTATTACGACGTATTAATGGCATAAAGGAGAGTTTGTGTATTAGTTCTAGTTAGCCGAACCAGACCAACGCGTGCTGCGAACGGATATTTCAATCTGTCCGTCGCTGCGTTTATTAATTTTATCACCCAAGTCCTATTTGACTGATTTTTCGTTGTCAAATTTAATCCGTCGTGTGGTTGGGTGACTTTGTTTTGTCTGGAAGGGTTATTTGGAGAGAATTTAATTCCCTGACTGCATGATATTATGCCCCTTGTGTTGACCATGTCATTTAGATTTGCAGTTTCACAGATCTTGTTGTCTTGCAGCTTATAAACGGAAGATTTTCCATGATTTTCACTCTGATATATTTTCTTTCCTTGCTGTAGCTTGGATGGCTGTTATGGTCAAGGTTCAAATGTCAAAACATCGAGTAGGTCGCGAGATTGCAATTGCAAGAGTTCCGCCAGTGACAATCTGCCCGTTCCCACTGGCTTTGTACCGGTACGTTGTGATGTTATAGGCTGGCCGGTTCGAAGTCGGTTGCCTGATTCAATTCCTACGTTTACATGCTTCTCTCTGGTCGTTTATTGTTGCTTGCCCTGAATCGCATCTGACGGACGCCGAAGAATAGCGCCTTTGAATAGGCCACAGCGCGCCGTGTCAACTGAAGCCAGCGCCAAATCCCCTGTTTATCGTCCTTTTCGTGTGTTCACTCGCCGGCCATTGAACGATCTGTGAGGTACACACATTCTGCAATAATTTATAACACCCGATTAGTGTGCGACGCAGTCGCTGGCCCGATTTCAACCGGCGGCCAACCACCTACTGATCACTCCCCCATTTTTGGCACTTCTGCTGCGGGAAGTACAACAAACAGACGCCAAAGCAACAACTTGACAGACACTCATAACGAGAGCTTCTGATTGTTGTGTACGTGAACATGGAAAATAATCATAATCAAAACATAACAAGGACGGTCTTGACAAATGACAAGGCGTCACCGTGTGTGCGTTATGTCGCCGTCGTTGCGCGCCGGCCACCTTCGCATGGAAACTGCTCGTTTTATTAGAATTGGCAAACGATTAGCCGCCAAACCTGCCTCCGTTTAATTCACTGTGACGAGAGAATTTCTCCAACTAGCGGTCGCCTTTCTCTGAGTGGTAATCAGATTACACGCTAGGCATGAAGCAAGCCACGGTCAAGCAACGAAGAGATGGCGGAGGACAGAGCCGCCTGGTGCTCCACACCAATTCTTGTGAGCCGCTTAATCCTTTGGTATTCGGTAAACAACTTTCACCGGCAATGGCTCCTCGTTTCTTTCATGATTCAGATGCGTGATCGGCAAATTGTAGCTGGCGCGATAAGACTGGCTGTAGCCAGCTCAGCAAATGATTTCATCAAAGTCTTGCATTCGCCACATCTGCTTTCCCTCTGTTACTTTCGGCTGACGGTTTTTCTTAACCTGGTTCTGCTTGCTTGTTTTTTAGGTAACGCAGAAACCTGGAAGAGTGTCTCAGCAAGCTCTCAAGCCAAAAGAACTCATGAGGCAATTAATACCTAAACTGGAACTCCTCTCATTAGAGCGAGCAGTGGTCAACATTGAAGGACAGCTGTGTTCATCAAATTCAGAGGTGATCCTTCATGCCAACTAAATTTGTCAATTCAAGTTTGATATTACTTTCTCTATAATTGCTGTTGTATATAAGAAGTTAGAAAGACATAATTATGCATGCTGTGAGCATGGCATAAGCCAATTAAATGGTGTTAAAACTACAGTATGGCCATATTCAATCAAGGACCTAAAGGGGAGATGGGAGGGTGTAAACCCCCAACGTTGAGACAGAGGAGGGGTGGTTTATTCAGCAGTTCAATGCCCCAATATTTCTACAGCAATCTCAACTCCACCAGAGAAAGCACTATCCCTAGCTGTATTGTTTACAGTCATACTGTCCCGCAATGACAGAGATGCTAGTTCAAATGCCTCTTCTTCTAGAAGTTCATCCTTTTTATGGAATTTAGAATAAAAATATGTTCCTACAATTCCTTAATTAGAACAAAGTCATCATTTAGCTACAACACATCAATTCAGCAATTTGATGTTATTCTTACTCTATTGCAGAGAATTCGTGACAATTTACCTGGGGAGTATCTATCAAATGACGGATCGTTGTATGCATGTGGCTCCTCTGGATATGGCAATGCAAAGGACAGCCGTAGCTGTGGAGACGCTAATAGCTTTTACGCTGGACCTTCTTGTGGCCGTTACTCTGTTGCTGGAGCATCCTCAAAAAGCTGTCCAGAACATCTGCGGGGCAATTCGCGCAAATACAAAGATGGGGCCAAAGAACTTGCTTCAGCTGTTCACCAAGCACTTCGAACCAAATTACGCTCATCTGATTTTCATTCTGGAGAATCTAGCATTACGACACCAAGCTGTCAATCAAGTGGCCAATTAGGAGGCTCTTATTCTCATCGGCAATGCTGCTGTGGTCAACCGAACTGTAAGAACATTTCTGGCGATTACGACGCTCCTGTTGTGCCTGCACAGCCTGCTACTAATCACAGAATTATGGAATGGATGGAAAAGAATGCAGAACATGCGTCTGAAGACTCAGAGTTGCCCATTCCATCGCCATCACATCGTAGAAGACACAGACAACCCGTTGCTTACAATACATCACGCAGTTCGTCATCATCTAAGCCTCATCCGTCAGGGATGCATCATTATGATCATGGTTACGATCACGACCGTCCAAAAGATCATCATAGTAGATCGCATCACAAATCATCAAGGTACGCATCATGTCTAAAACGTTTTATAAGTTAGTGGCATGGTGAATTAGTGATAGTTTTGATACAATATTGTCGATACGGAATTCCATGTAATGATGATTTCAAATTTGTGTTCTTTTTGTAGAAGTCATCGGCAGCCAAGTAACCATGGTTACCACATGGGCTATCCTGAGAGCACGACGTCTGGACATTGGACGGCGTCAGACAGTGCATCATCGTATATGGCACCTTCTGTTGTATCTTCATCTGTACCCTCGTCTGCCTCGCGCTTGTGGCCAGAAACCAAATTTGACTTTCACCAGCACCAGTATGACCAGTCAGACACTGGTCGGAGTGGTTCATCGCGCAAGTCACACAGTAGCACGGGCAACAACAGCAACAGCCAAAAGAGCAGTAATTCAACCATGGTGACTTATTATCTGGAAAAGGAACCAATTCCTTATCGGTCTACTTTACCTCACAATGCTACTTTGGGAGAATTCAAGGAAACTGTAGCAAAGAAGGGATCATTTAGGTGAGTAGACGCAATGCTTGAGAACGGCAGCTTGCTTGGAGCGTGTATGATAGATGCCAATGTTGTGTTGTTTCTGTATTGTCATTTACGAGTGACCGAGTTAGATAGTGATGAATACTGTAGCGTGGGAGGATTAACACTTCTGTCTTCGCCTATCATATGTAACATGTCAACCGCCGGAAGCTATTAGACAACATTAGCCATTGGCATGGTATTGTTCTTAATCTGCAAAGGACCGTTACACGTGACTCTTGGAGGTTAATGGAAGCAAGGTTTAGGGACCATCTATTACTGGCCATTATAGGCAAGTGGTTTTTCTTCGGACGTTGCTAATGTATTAAAACCTGTATGTAACAGCCAACACAAGCAACTGAGAAATGTGGATTTGCAGTTACAGTTAAACCTGTCTTGAGTACCACACAAGGGCGGATGGTCCCTCGTCACAGGTGATCATTTGAGACAGTCATTNGGCTGATTGCTAGGGACTAGCTTTCTGATTGGTTATTTGTTGCTACTTTTGACTTGCTTCAAAAACGTATATATATACGTCACTAGCAGGACAAGAGTTAAAACCTGTATGTAACAGCCAACACAAGCAACTGAGAAATGTGGCTTTGCAGTTACAGTTAGACCTGTCTTGAGTACCACACAAGGGCGGATGGTCCCTCGTCACAGGTGATCATTTGAGACAGTCATTATATTGTTTGAGCCATATGTGACTGCTTCTTAGGACAGGTGGTTGTTCAGAGCAAGTGTAAGACAAATAGTCACTTGAATGTAAATGTAAAGAATTGGCCAAACAGATTGCATTAATTTTAAACTTGAAACAGATTTGTTTCAACAGTGCTAGCATTAGATAAGTGTCCAGCATAAAAATGTAATCTTTCTATTAAGGTGACCAACAAAAATGTTTAATTTTATGATTG
>OFHS01001731.1:0-25377 GCA_900245855.1 Calvadosia cruxmelitensis
TTTAAACCACAAAGATACAACAGCTTTAAGGGAAAGAGTCCACTGTCCGTGTTAGCCAGAAGAGGTGTCCGCTTAACGAAGGTGTCGCTAATTAAGGCAGGTTCAACTGTAGTTCATGTCTTATGTTATTTACGTTGTAATTATTATATGGATGCATTATCCGTGAGTCATGCTCCGAGAGCTTCTATGTTTTTCTAATGCTTTATTTTATTCTGTTTTATTCTGTTCCTTTTCCCATCATTTTGATAATGATGAAGATCTTTTGCACAACATTGAAAGTATCTGTTCTACGTTCCACTGCTATAGTTTATAAAATACAATTTTTGTTTTCTCTTTTTGACTCTAGGAGAATTTGGAACTGCAGTTTGAGTTGGAGCAGACACAGATTGAGTTGCCACGGTTGCGGGTTGGTGTCGGGTCCAACACAAATATGCAGATTTTGGCATTTATACGTTGTCTTTCATATCGAATTATTTCTTCTTTTTTTGTCAGGAAAGAGTAAAGGATCTTGATGAATATGTGGAAGTCTTGAAATCAGAAGTCAGCCAGCAGAAGACCAAGGGGCGTGGCAAGGTCTGTTTTCCTTGCGGCCATGAGTCTTAAAATAGCGCCTAACACAACGCCATTAATTTCAGCTTGTAAGTGCTTTTTGGTTTGATAGTTAAGTTTATTTTCGTCGGTTTCTAGGCCGCATCAGCGAGTGGAATGGGAGGTCAATCGGTTGAAGACCTCGAAAGAGTCATTGCTGCAATGCGGCGTGTGATAGAGAGGCTGCAGGGTGAAAGTGAGACATTTAAAAAGCAAGCTGCCAAACGCACGTCAACTCAATCAGAAGTGGCAAAAGAAAATAGAGAACTCAAGGTTTGAAAGGCAACAGCTTAAGATGATCAGAGATATTGAATATTGTTCCATTGGTGACAATTTGCTTTGGGATTTTTCTACTGATGAAAGCAATAAAAAATACTTGTAGACGTTATGATACAGATAACACTGCTTATATGCAGAAGTCTTATATGTAGAAAGGCCTTTGTGTAGAATCATTTCTGAGATCCGAGTTTAGTAATACATAGCATTTTTAAATCAAATTATGTGCAAAATTGGCTTGTGGTGTGCACTTGAAAAGAATCCATATAATCAAATGTCTAAATTTTTAATGATTTTGTCGCCAGTTGCTTTGAAGCCTCAGCAGTAAATGTTTATCATTTTAGATGTTTAATCTCAATTCTTGGATTGAAGAGTGATCTTACTACTATTTATGATAATTTAATGTACAATTGCACATCTCAGATGTCTAGCACTTGTAATGAGGTGGTTGTTAAATGAAGCTAAATAACATTTATGCGTAGTTAAAGGCAAGACCAAGATCGTAGTACGAAATCTAGCAACGAGGCTAGTTTGGGTCAAGTCGAGCTCAGGCTCCTGCCCGACGGAACTCGCCACGTGAGACTAACGTTAATGGTCCTGGTTCCGCGTGATATGGCCTTCGCGATCTGGTGCCATCCAGGTGTGGTCACAGTGGGTCACTCATTCGATCTGGATATCGCGAGCGAAGACAGCTAAACCACTGCTAAACACACGGAAATAGATCAATGAGGCGTCGGACAATGGAAACGCGCATAAATTTGAGAAACCTCCCATCGGATAGCACCACGGCCACACTCATCTTGGGCTGATGAGTTTAATGTGACATTTGTCCATCGTTGGACATGTGTTGTGTATATTGTGTGATAGTTTTTTACCTTAGCTCCGTATGTTGAATAGATCAACATTTGAACATGATTTTGTTTGTTTGTTTGTGTGTTTGTTTATGATGTTGTCTTTTGCATTTCTAGCAAGAGTTGCAGCGTATGAGGACGTCGTTGGCCAATGCAGGTCAGGATGGGTCAGGCGAGACAGATCAAACAACAGCGAAGCAGCTAGCGCAAGAGAATCAACGGCTTAGGAAGGACTTGAAAAAGGTATTCAGATGCTAACAAAGTCAATCATGTCTTGAGAGACCACACTCATCCAATTGAAAGTGTTCTTTAAAGACAGGTAAATTGTATTGCTACAATCTTGAGAGACCTCTTTGCAGAAATCTATTGTAAGCGTTATAGCAAATAATAGACTCGTAATTCAATGCTAACGCACTGAATTGTTTTGTTTATGAATCACAACGCACACATCGGAGCCATACCCGGCGAAACGGAGAGACGACACGAAGATATCACCGTCACTTGTGTATTTCTCTCGTTTCAAGAAGTCTCGAGCCTGGCTCCTCTTTTCAACTCAATTTTCCCTTGCACAACACGTGCTTCACAAAATGGTGGCTCGCCTCGTTTTCACTAGCCTCACTATGACGCTTTACAAATCAATACACGCACTGCAGTAAAGCGAGTGCCATAGCAACACAACACACACTTGTGGAGTGATAGCTGTTTACAATGCTAAGATTGCAGTGGTGCGACAACTACATGTTCTACGAAGGGAATAGTGAAGGCACTCTTTTTGGCAGAAGCACCTATCATATTGACAGGTAATATGTATCGTTTCACATGTAAGAAACCTGTAAAAGTTGACCTCCTACCACAGGTGGTCACTCTAGACAGGTGGTTGTTAAGACTGGTTGGACTGATAAGTACTCACTATTCGTGCAATCAATTAATCGTACCCACTGTTGCATACGTTCCATAAAAAATAACAGGAATTGCTCTTAATTGCTGTTTTCTTTACTGGTTTTGTTGTATGTGATCAATTTTCCAACATTGCAACGAAATTTGAGGTTTTTCTAGAATCTGATTTCTTCGGCAGTATGTTAATTATATCTGTGATAGTCGAATAAGTCGATTAGCCAGAAATGATTTTGATCCTTTTCAATTTGGTGCTGAATTTATGCTTTGTGTCTTAGTGTGGATTATCCTGTCTGGAGTATCAATCTCATAATCTTAGTTTACGTTTTCCTTATTTGCATTAGTCACAAGAAGAAAGAGTGAAGGACAACAAAACACGCGATGTCTTGATGAAAGAGAACGTCAAACTAAAGAACCAATTATCAACCGTTCAGGTGGGTTCCAAAGGGGGATTCCCAAGGGGTATTCCCATGCATTGGGGTTTGCTTTCATTCTATTGGATAGCACAATGACTGAGTTATCATTGGATGGTGTATTGCAACGTAGGTCAAACATGTTTAATTATCTTTCAGGGAAGAAGTTCAAACGACGACATTGCCACAGAGAATGATCGGTATGTTTGCGTCATTTCTCGTTTGAAGTTTTTCCTGCTTGAATGGTTTTCAATGCATAGCGGTTGAGCCTTGCTTGACACATTATCAGAGCAGAGGACTATTTTTCGCAGCTGGTCCAGCAAGTTCTCATGTGGCATGCGTTGGAGCCTTCCGACAAGGGCAACAGAATCGATTAAGTCTAAGGCTCCTGACTCACTCATGCTGACACTCCAGATCACCTGAGCACTGTTAGGCTTCTTATGAAGCTCGCTACAAGTTGTTGTATCTAACGAGTGTGATTTTATGCAAACGCGTCGTCAAATGTGAATGAATGGCTTTCAAGCTAACAATTTGGATGCGCACAGTGAATTTTCCTACTTTTTACATTATGTAGGCCAACGTTGCCTTTAGTCTTGGCATATGACCCATGCCATGTGGAAAACAACTACAGGTTATCGGAGAGCTTTATCACTGATGGATTTATCATCAATTCAATCTAAATGACTATAAATATCAGTTTTATCTAAGTTAGATGCTTCTCTTGCTGTCACATTTTTATTTCTTAATGTTTTGCCATCACTGTACATTTTAGTTTTAATTTAGCTAAATGTAATTTAAGTGAGGCTAAACTCAGACCATCGTGCTGATGTGCTATAGGACTGCAATTGAGGCTAGTCTCATTGTGGCACAACTGGTGAGGTGTGTCATAGGACAGTGGGTTCTTCTAGTCAATCTCATTGCCACGTGGCCTTGATGATGGGGTGTGAGCAGCAGTTGCTCGCCATTGCTACCGCCTGCAAGATCCCGGAACATTTTCTTTGTTAGAATATGTGCATTGGCTGCAAGTTGCACGCAACACTAGACTTTGCGCCACGATAAATATGGCTGGGACGCTAGAATTTCCCCACCCTGCCTCTCCCTCAAATTCATTAGCAGGTAATCATAGGAATTCCGCTGACTTAGCAGTGTGACTGATGCTTGGTTGCGGTGATAAGTTTGCTCGACTTCTGCCACTCGCGGGCAAGCAGCTAAAACCAAACCGATTTCTGCTATTCGCATCTTAACGTGCATTTGGGTGATGGTTCAAACTTGGAATAATCATATCTGCTTGCAAATAGGCAAACCTGCCTTGTAAATAGGACTTCTGTAGAGTCTCAAGACAATCTAAGAGTTATTGTTATGGTTGTTGATTACATCTTAGAATTGTTTGTTTTTATCTTACGTTGAAGTGACTTGGTGGCAATGTTGCAGTTGGAGAATGAGGAGTTGAAGTCGCGCGTTCAAAGTTTGTTGTCCAAGGATCGCAGTGCATCTGTAAGTTGACGTCAGTTTATAAATGCAATGCAATTTGTAAAGTTGAGATTGTACGAATGGAAGCCAGTGTTTTAATATGCCGTCTGTAAATTTAAGTGATTGGGACCTGAGAAAAATGACCTTTATAGACAGGTGGCCGTTCTGTCCAGGTTGATTTCTATAGAAAGTGTCATTTTGGGGTTATGAAGAGTGGTCTTGATGCACACGTAGCTGCTCTATGGAGGTGGCCGCTAATACATGTTTGACTGTATGAATTGGTACTTTGATTTCAGGTGCAGGGTGATATTGGTAAGAAACTGCAGGAGTACGATCGACTTGTCACAAATGAGTTGCAGCTTCGGTGAGTTTGATATTTCATTATCGTTATCAGTGTTGATTATCATTAAGGTTGTAATCGTCATTTTTAAGGGCTAATTTATATTTGTCAATATTGAGTTATCAAAGGATTCAATGTTATATAGCAGCTGTGGTGCGTCAGCACTTTAAAAGTTCCACCTTTGATGTAACTAGTTTCAAGTACATGTTACTGCTTCTCAAAAAGTAATTTCTGAGTAAAAATTCCAAGTTCCAGCGTGCAATGTCCGACATGAAAGCTATATTTGGACAAAAACGAATTAGTAAGAAATGTACAATGCGGGAAGTTGTTAATCAGTACATCTGAGTATCATCCACCAATTATCGTAATAAGTTGAAAGAATGTCACAATCATGGATGTCGGGACAGCTTGCAATTTTTTGGCAGATTCAAACAGTGAAAAGGAATTTCTGCTGTTTTCAAAGCAAAATGTACTCATTCCTTTTCTTTTGTGACTAATTCCACAGAACTTTATATGTCACAGAAAGGAATTCAATTACCTCTAAAGTTCCTTCAAATGTAACTACAATGGAACTTGTTTATAGTGGTCACTTCTGGGGCCCAAGCAAAATGACCTTTATAGACAGGTGACCTTTCTGTAGGGATGAGCCGATAATCATATCGGTATTTGTATCGGCCGATATATCGGCGATATTTTCATATCTGTTATCGGCCCGATATAATGAAAGCATATCGGCTTTTCGGCGACTTATGATCAAAATGTTCATCTTCAATCCTGTCTTCAATCACTCAAATGACATTTTATCTTATTGATTATCTAACCATGAAATGGTATGCTAAATTTTGGTTGTTGATTTAAATTGATTTATGGGTTATGTATCGTTTGACTTCGCTTTTAGAAAGTTACGGCTTTATATCGGTATCGGTATCGGCCGATAGTAGCTTTTTATCGATAGCCGATATATCGTATCGGTATATCGGCAAACATCTATATCGGCTCATCCCTACCTTTCTGTTCACGTTAATTCCTGTAGAAAGTGTCATTTTAGGGCTATGAATGTGGCCTTTATACACAGGTGGCTGCTTTATAGAGGTGGCCGCTAATACAGGTTTGACTGTAGTCACATTTATAACGAGTAGTCACAGCACTGGGTGTTATATATATTGTTGTTCGTGGATTTTTTTACAACACAATTAACGAGACACAATGAGTTAGGATGCAAATCACTTTATATACCGTAGTTTAATTTCATTATCAAAGTTAGGATTTCTTCTCTATAATGTTTCAGGACAGCAGCAAAGACACTTGAGTTGGAGCTCAAGAAAGTGCTATCAGAAAACCAGAAGGTTTGTTTTGTATTCTCCTATTTGGAAATTGTTAGAAAAAGCATGGTTGGTTATTGAAATGCATCATCAAAGTGAAAGCTGTTTAAGGAGCAAAATCTTTTGGGTCCCAATTTGTCAATCTTCAAATTCATCTCATTTTGCCATAATGCCAATTGGTACTTCGTACTGATATCTTGATCTTCATCGCCTTCGTTAGCAATAAATTGTATATTTATTTAAGTTGGGTAACCCTGAGCCTTTTACAAGATTTGAACATCCACATCCCGTTTAGTATAAAGCCCGAGCCACGCCATCGCTAAAATAAGCGCGAGTTGCGAGCTACGATGGGCGCGAGTACCCGCTTGGCCTGCCACGTTCTCGCTAGCTTTGTTGGCGAGCAATCGCACTTGTATTTTCATCTGAGACGTTGTTCATTAAAGTGACCAATCAGAGTTGTTTTTCCTCCCCTCGCCCACATATTGTCGAGAAAGTTATGGTTGAAACAACAAGCACAACCAACAGCGATCCAACAAATGGCAAGCTGAAGCTAAGGACGACAAAAACATCACACTCCCCGTTTGTTGTTCGAGCTAATTCTACCGCGCATTTGTTCTGCGCACTTGATTGTCCGCTTTTGACCAATCATCAATAGCTATGACTTTACTCACGGTGTTGAGCTGTGCATGCAGAGCGAATGAGCTTCAACATTTGGGCTCGCCGTGAGTAGCTCGGGTCTTTTGTTCTGTCCATTGCAGCTCGCAACTCACCTACATTTTAGCGATGGTGTGGCCGGTGCTTAAGAGCAAAGAAGTTACAAGTTAGCAAATATTGAGGCTGATTCAATTTACCAATGACCTCTTTTCGCGAAGACTAAGATGGCTACTGATGTTCTAACATTCGTACAATAAGGGTTTTAGGGAAGCCCCATTTAATGATGTGTCTCCCTGGGCCCCTATCTTCATAGCCTGATTCATAGCGATCAGTCTAACGCTGACAATCTGAATTTAAAGCCATGTAATTCTGTAGAACTGGTACAGGCTAAGAAGTAATAGTCACTGATCCGTTTGACCTTCGAGCTCCGGTGTACGATAATTAGCTCCAGTCCCCTATGTTGTGTCAACACCAATTATCCACTCTATTCTAAAACGTTTTCTTTTTGTAGCTCAAGAAAGAGTTGGAGGCATTCGATCCGGCCTTTTTTGAAGAAATTGAAGATTTGAAATATAATTACAAAAAGTCTGTAGAACTTAACATCATCTATGAACGGCAATTGATACAGCTGTCAAGACAATTTGGAGTTGACGTCAGGCTTCAAAATGACAAGTGACGATTGCAAGGTTGTACTTGTAGTCAAACTTACTTTGTAATTTAGTGTAAATCTTCAAAAAGGCTCTTATATTGTACATAGCTATTCAATTGCACAGTTTGGAATTCTACGGTATCAGTCATCTAGAAATGGGTTCTTATTGAATCAAACACTCAGTCTGAACACGGACACAACGCAAGATTGATAAACGACGATTATATAACCAGACACGAAAGGATACAAGAAATTTTATTTCTACTTCAAAAAACCGGTACCGGCAATTTTCACTTTAAATAGACACTCAGTAATATGTACCAACTTTTAAATAAGGGGATAGAGGCACTAGAAAGCTTCGTTAATAAGCATCAAGTCAATTTCTCATTTCCTCTTTTGGTCGTGTGTCTTATGATACCAGATGATCAATAGCATTACCATGGCAACACACAACCGCCGCAGCATAATTTTAACATCCTTAGTGACTAAACTTCGACTGAGAATGTTGCATATGCCTGTTAATTCGTGAACTGTGATTATGAAAACGAATGATGTTATAGAGGCGTTGAACACGGGTTGGTTGGAGATGAAAACAAGCAGTCCGTGTTTATCGCCTCCGAGCCAAATGTGGAATTGAGCAACAAAGAACTGCAATGAATCCAGAAATGAGCGATCAAAAGTCTCAAGAATTCAGATCAAATATGATACCAAGTTCCGCAAGCTCATATAAACAAGAAAATAATAGATGTGCGCTGAAATGAAAACGTTTGTGTTTACAGTCATCCTGCTAGCGACAGTATTAAGACCTGGGTACTGTGCTGGACAAACCTTTGGTGGTCACTTACAGCAGGTGGTCATGTAAGACAGGTGATCACTTACGACGGTTGAGCTCTCAAGACAGGTGGTCTCTTAAGACAGGTGGTCTCTTAAGACAGGTGGTCTCTTAAGACAGGTGGTCTCTTAAAACAGGTGGTCTCTTAAGACAGGTGGTCTCTTAAGACAGGTTAGACTTGTCTTTCTTTACTACATATACAATCTTGGCTTAATCTTATGATAGTTAGATCATTCCACGTATGCGCAAGGGAATTCAACCAATGACCCTCATGGTGACTTTCTTTTCAGTTGGTATCACTCAACAATGACTTCTACTTATTTGTAGTCAGTGATTGTTTTCAAGTAATTGATCTTTCATTCATCAACCCGTACATCTATCCAACAAATGCTATTGCCCCCTGTTTCAGTCACTGGGGCATTTAGGGGGTTTGGCTGTACCAGTGCACACTTACCTCTAAGTAATATCGACCTAGCCAAACGTAGAAGCCACTGACTTTGCTTCTGATCGCGCAAGAGGCGTTTCGGATCAAGAAGAAGCCAATGATCTGGAACAAACAATTAAATCACACATTACTACTGCACATTGTAAGCCATCACATGGAAATAAAATTAGTCAGAAAACAGCTACTATTCAACTCAGAAAGTTGATGAATGTATGATAAATGCGAAAATTAGTTGTAAAACCTGCTGACATTTACATCACATTTTGTGAGTTGCCAACGCAGCAGTAAAAACAAAGAATCTAGCTTGCATCTCTGTCACTGCCTCGTGGCACAATTGATATCTGGCAAGACACAAGGCAAGTACACGAAGCAAGTTGTCTAGTTACAATATGATTCCTTCGGGCTGCGGCTAATCCTGGCATGTCATTCATGTCACCCTGACCATCACACATGACGAGATCGACATGACGGAATTTGACACAAAGAAATACAGGAGAAGTATCTAGAAGTGTACTGTTGCATACCGGGATGATGAAGCCTGCGGAGTGCGTCGCATTGCAACTCTCACGGTTGTGACATGTGAACGCCTGAATACCATATCCCTATTACAGAAATGCATACACAAAATCAAATTAAATCAAATGCATATCTGTACAAACCGACCACAAGTCACGAATGAAAACAGAGTTACTTGTTATTAAAAAACAAGTCTAAAAGAACAAGCTAATGGTCTCCCAAATAAACAAGCTAATGGCTTACGGGATAACCTTTCATTATTTACTTTGTACTTAATTAATTTTCTCTCTTGTATGTTGTCTTACAGTTAATGTGATCAATATAAATCTCTCTCTAAGACAAGCAATGTTCAATGTACTCAATCATTTCTCACCACGCAGCAAGTGACGCCGACAATGTTGGCAAACACTGACAGATATTTCGATCGGAATAACCAGCTCTGATTCGCTCTCCCGTCATCTATGACATCGTAACGCTTTGCAGCTTGGACTCCAAAGGCAACGAACATTCCACACATGACCGCCTAGAAGAAGATCCCGCTCTGATAAAATTGACGACAAAATGCAACACGAGAAACGATTAACACGTAATCATTGTAATATTTGGAATTCTACAAGTGTGACCACTGCACGTTGATAATGTATGACAGCACAAACAGAAGGCCTCCGAAGGATATAATCTCATTCACCCATAACAGAAGCAACATGTTGCAACCGATTCTACTCTCGAGTCACGACTCACAAGCAGTGGCAGCTGCATCGAATGTTTCCTTCTTCACAAACAACAGAAAGATCACACACGACAGGTTCGTTGTCTGATGTGAAAACTAGCAAATTGCTTGCAGATAATTGACAAAATGAAACTTAGCAAACCAGTTCAGATATAAATGAGCAAAAATGTGCTTTCAAAATGAGCACATTTGGTAGTTCAAACACAGTATTATGAAATTGCTGAGATCTTTCCAAACTGCTTACGTATCGATCCAGGCTTGACCTATAAACCCAGTCGGCAACGGATCCATTGACATCAATGAAGAGCTCTCGTATTACCCTCTTTGAAAATATCCACCACGCAACACTCTGAAATTGAAATAACAAAGGATATATTGAAACAGCAATCAAAGATACGAGAGAAAGAAACCCAGTCCGTTGAAAGAATGCAACAGACGACTCACCTGGTATCCCCAAACAATGTACGTTAAAGCAAACATCGCAAAGAACTTTGCTACCATCCAAACGTACATCTTTGGATTCTCTGCAAGCAAGCAAATAATTTTGATCGTTATATTTAAGTTAATATTTACTAAGCAATTGCCCTCTTTAGACGACTTGCATTTAACCATTGTCCTTGCATACTTTATATTTATACCGTTAACACTATCAAAACTGAAGACTACGTAATCATAGGGCATAGAGTAATATTTTATGCCACTTTTGATGAAGCTGCCATTACATGAGGTAAGAATCTCAAGGTGGGAGGTAAAGAGGGTTGTAAAGTCAACATAACATGAACCGATGATTACGCAGAAATATAGAACGCCGCAGACAGATCCAAGTAATCTATGCAGAATATTTTACGGAGACCTCACCTTGAACGACCTCTGCTGTGACGCGTTTCGGCATTGCCATGAAAATATAAATGACAAGAAACCAGAACGTTCCGAGGAGAATGAAGTAGTAAAACTCGTAAGGTCTTCCAAGAACAAGGCAAAGGATGACAGTGAGAACATTGAATCTTGTCACCACCTGATCAAAAATACCGAAAAAGAGTCAAGGGGTGTTGTTACATGTTATAATTTCAACATCAATGGATTGTTTCTGCCTGACCTTGCAAACATTGTACAGTCCAAAGTCGTTGCTATACCAGAAATACATGAAATGTTCATAACCCATGATAAAGAGGAGTGACGATACAACAAGTTTGGCAAGAACGTAAGCAGGCAGCACCTAAAACAAACAAAGTAATAAATAAACGCTGTTCATTAACCGAATATGAAGGAGAAATTACAGTTGTCTGGTTGTCTAGAAAATGCCGTCGAACCTCATAGGCGCCACTGTAGTTGTAGAGCATAAAGAACACCAAAATCCATCCACGCCATTCATCGATCTGCTCGCTGTTTAATATTGTAGACTGAAAATAAATAAATAATCATTAACACAAAAGAAGGATATCACAAACAAGGGAATGAAAATTGTTACAATAAGCAGCAATCAATTTGCCTTTCTTCATCTAGTGGCAATAAATGTTACCAAATTACAACTTGATTGGGAATTTGCACAAAAGTAATCGAAATACAAAGGAACTTAATACGATTTCACAAATTCGAAGAATTCTCATACAGTGTAACCCGCATCACTCATCATCTTTTCATCAAGGCAAAAGGTGCCAAACGGCAAGTCTCCTGTGGCATGACTATTGCCAATGGCCGACTTCGAATAACGTAAGATCTCAACATCATTAGGTTATGCACAATGGAATTCACACCATACCTCCACGGCATCTCGTTTCGTTCCGATTCCAAACAGCAAGATGATGAACAGAGAAATCCCGAATGCAAGATACGAGAAGTGTTTGCCTTCTTTGAAAAATAACAACGACCTGCAAGAAAACAAGGGCTAAGTAAAAACTTGAAATCATTGATCAAACGACTGATAATTCAAAATTGAAAGCCATTAAAGAATTATACAACTGGTCCATTCTCTCACTTCACATTCCACGATGAAGGCAAAACCATTTCGCCATAAAATATTCCCATCAAACGATAGCTGATCCGTTAAGTAAATTTGGTAGCAGTAATAATAATATTACATTGCAACTCAGATGATACGACTGTACTGGTGCAACACTGCAACTGAAGTGTAAAAAATTGAAGCACTATGCGGCATAAGATATCAAAGCCACATCAAATTCTACCAGCAGGGATACTAAACAATACGAGGACATTAGCAGGTAGAATTATAAGCGGATTCGTCTGTTTGACAAATCATTATCAGTCTTGGCACAAACCGTACAACTACGTATCAGCAGCAAGTTGCCTAATCCAATACAGAGGAGAGAGGACAATTGTCACACTACGAAATTGTCAAATCCAAACAGTATGGCTATCTGCTCCGTGGTCACGTCCTGAGGATGCCTGGCACCCGGCTACCTAAGATTCTCCCCCTAGCTGACAAGAAAGATGGTTGGAAGCGCCCCATAGGCGGTGTTCGTAAAACCTGGAGAAGAATGGTGGCAGCTGATCTTAAACCAGTTGTTAAACCGCCTCAAATGCCAGAAAAAACTTGGGTGACCACCTGGACAAAAACACTTTGGATGTGGCTGCTGATAGAAGTCAATGGAGAGCAACAGTGAGAGATACAAGCGGTCGTTGGGAGTTAGCTTCCGGAAGACCTATTGGATTGGATTGGATTGCTTCGGGAAAAAAGCTTCTGTAAGCTTATCGGAGTACAGAATAAATGATGATCGCAGTGTCATGACGACGTCTTACCTATCGCAAAGGAAGAAGTAGAGCAGGATGAGAGCAAGCTGTGCCAACGCTTTCATGATAACATACATTGGACCAGAGTAAAGCCAAGATCCCTTTCTTTCCAGTTCAGCTGCAGCTTCTGCATCTAGAGTCAAATCACACAGTGAAAGACATAGTAATACCATACTTGAAGTTTGTAGCAGCACATGTGTATAAAACCAACGGCAATAATCGTCCTTAACAACTGTCGGATTTTGATGGACGGTATTGGTTCGTCTACTAAGAATGCTCAGATTGTAGACCTTCTGCAATCATAGTAATTCAACAACACCACCAACAACAACAATTGATTGTGCTATCAACAACAACAGCTACCATGAGTTCATAGCATACCTTTGTGCTTTCTAGCGATTGCAAATTGGCAAACAAACATTGCAAGCCATAAGACGATGCTGTGGGAAAAGATAAAAGTAGTCAACAACAGGTCACCAGAATTGTCGATGCAACCTTCAGCCACCTACTAGTAGTCAGAGGTTACTACTCCTACAGCAACTTGCACAAAACTCTGTCTTGTTTACATTAGATGGCTGGTTCTATGAGCCATGATTCCGTCCAAGGTGATGTCGAACAAACTCTGTCATTACACGAGTGTAGGAAGTGACAAGTTTTCAAGCTTCTGTCCAACGTTACGAACGTTGATGACCTAACTTCTGAACAAGATCACACCTCAGTACACGGCACATGAAGCTGGGATGGAGTTGGATCTTCAGATATCATATTCCCGATAAAATAATCGATATATTGGATGTATTACCGGGACCTTTGTTCCATATGTTCTTTGGCTGAATTTTTTAACTCTTTCTTGCTAGGTCCATGTGACCTTCTACTCATTCTCTTCGTCAGCAAGGCTTTGACAGCGTAATGGTGTCTAGTAATTCCCAAGGCCACAGTAGAAGCAACGCGTTTATAATTCCGATAGGATGGCGAATAGACATCACAATGGATTGTCAAAAGACAATTGATTTAATCGACGACCCAGTTCTAACAGCACAGGACTAGACTGATTAGATGATGACGTAAAACACCATTACGCTCTTTTTCACTTACCATGTTACAAACGCAGCAAATGTGTTGTATTGAAGCTTAGTGATGTGCTCTGCGCCCATGCAACATGACGCATCTTGCGGCAAGATAAGACGATTACAAAATGCATTCAGGATGATATTCAATTCCTAGAAAACAGAAATCCCCGCAAACAATCCTGAAAACTGTCTCAGGCATAGGCAAATGGTATTAACAAAACGCTACCGTAACTGCTCGACGGAATGACATGCTTTCTTTTACGCACCAGTTGAATAATCTCAGGACTGTAATGAAGACCATCTTGGGTTGCATCAGGACGAGCACTCGTTAGCAATGCACCAGATTCCAGTACTTTAATAGGTGACTTGCCTCTGCAAAAGCAAAATGAACAATCGATCGACATCACACTCGGTCACTAGCGCGTAACAAAATAACTGTCATTTGATGCCTATCTGGAGTATTCTTTCTCCAAATCATCAGCTTTCTGTTTTCACAAATAGCTAAATCAGTGACTGCCACCAGTTTATTCAACACCCTTAATTAGTAAAACCCTAATAAAACATACTCACAATGATTTCGCTAGCTCGGCATTGAACAAGTCAATCTTCTCATTGGTAATTCGCTGCCGCGCTTGATGCAGTTTTCTCTCGACGACCGGATCTAGCAATAGATATACCAATGTTTACATATGTGAATAAATTATTAACCAACGTTTTCTACTTCAAGCAGATTATGGATTTATCTAAACAACAAAAACTTAACAGCATTCTGAGGTCTGAAGAAGAACAACAGTAAATCAACACAACAAAGCAACAAAATGTACATAAGATAAATCTTGAAATATTCTCTTGTCTATCATTTGTAATAGGCATTAGGTAACACATTTTAATAAGGCCAATGTTCTTGATAAATAAAACTAAATGCAATGATTCATTCAAACATATGAACAGCCTGCGAAGGAGTAGTCGCTTGCATCACAGAAGATGAAAAGTGTCGGTCGTGGCAAATCGATATTTTCAAGAGTTCTTCCTTGGACGAATTCTTATCACTGTCTCTGGTTGGTTGTCAGGGCCAACCGACTCGTCCAAGATCAAACCCTTCATCTACAGCTGCTGCATTGCAATCTCAGTCCATCTCGGTTATTTCGGACATCATTCTTTTAACATTTAAATTAGTATATTACCTTGATATTGCCAAACGACGATCGGCACGATGGAATTCCTTGTCTTTGAGACATTGCGAGCGAATGGTTTTGATACTTTTGCTAGCATTGCTGTCAAATGCTCTTTGATTCTTTTCAAACTTTCTAAACGAGAAATCACAACAATTAATGAAACAAAACAAATTTACTCTGGGTAATTAGTAATTATGTAGTCACCAAGGAGATTGGCACTGGCAAGAACAGGATGAAAACTTAAAAAGCGTGAAGAAAACCAAAGCTAACAATAAATGCCCAAACAGAGTGATAGAAATATGTACAGAATGACTTTGTGTAAGAAAGAACTTCCCTTTAAAGGATTACGGACAACAATTTGTTAGCAGGGGCTTTATTCGTGGAACAGAACTAAAGCATAGTCCGAGACTAAACGTGTAATCTGGAGAAATTGCTAAGATCTGTACAGTGTAACCTGTCTATAATGGTCACCTCTGGGACCTGAGAAAAATGGCCTTTATAGACAGGTGGTCTTTATAGACAGGTTGTCTTTATAGACAGGTGGCATTTCTGTCTAGATTGATGTCTATAGAAAGTGCCATTTTGGGGTTATGAAGAGTGGTCTTTATACACAGGTGGCTGCCCTATGAATGTGGTCCTTAATACAGGTTTGACTGTATATGGGACTTGAGATTTATTCCCAGACTACGTTTCCCCTGTTCCATGAACAACAGCTTCAGCTGATGACATTGCCACAAACAGAACAATTGAAAGGCCCCGGAAGTAAACACATGCAATAACCCAGCAACCAATTCGTAGAAATCGGATTGGTAATTGACAGTAGTTACAATCAAGCTTAATGTAAATTAGCAGGAATGGGAGCACACCACAGGCCCTGAGTTGCAGCTACCGTAAGCAATCTTAAATTAAACAACATCAATATTGCAATCAATCTGTTTCCAGTGATACCGTAGAGTATGTAGATTGAATGTAGATCAAATGAATAGGGGAGTGTAAGGTACGGTAGAATATATAATTGTGGCAGATACGACGGAGGGTAGCCAGCCCGTCCGAAGGCTTGAGAGTACAGATTGCAAGAGAATGACGTTACGAAATACAAGACATTTATAGCGACTGACGAGGGCACTGATTGGCGGTCTGAGTGCTGCAGTAAAGACTTGGTGAGACGGCCACAATACGACGGATATTACAAGCCTGAACTTACAAATCAGTTCTAGATATTGACGTAACTTGAGATACCTTGATATTTGATAAATTGACCGATCGGTTTTGCTTTGATTGTCCACTAAAAAGGAACAGATATAGAATGAGATAAGAACTTGATGTCTGAAGAGCGGATTATCATCAAACCTGTATATAAAAGCCACTTGCGGGAACGCATATGACTAGTCTTTGCAGACAGGTGACTTTTAATAAACAGCTAATATCCATTTAAAAATCAAAGATGTTATCCAAGGCAGTAGTCTGGTATAATTGGTAGTTTGATACTGACTTTGATCTTCTGAGTAAAGTTCAAGAAAAGCAGATTGGATAAGCAGATATCGTTCAAGTGATTTCGCTTATCGTATATAAACCGAATATTTAGCTTCAAATTGTCTTAAAGAGCCTCCGCTGTTCATCCGCAGCTACGGTTTAAGGTGCATTATATGTGCACAAAAAAAATTTTAGGGGAAAAACTAGCGGCTGGCTAAAACACAGAGGTATACAGTAAGTGGATGCATTTTCCGATATCCAACCGATTTCTAAGTTAACCCCTGTCCTGCTGGTAAAACTATTTAAATGAAGACTTGAAGTCGCTTCACCAAATGCTGATTGGTTGCTTGCTAAGGACTAACTATCTGATTGGTTATGTGTTGCTACTTTTGACCTGTTTCAAAACGTGTATACCTGTCAATAGCAGGACAAGGGTTAACATTTCTTAAAACAAGAGGCCTTCTGTCCTTTCCATGTGCTGAAGCCGTACCACTCTGCTCACGAACACCTTGTGAGAACGTTCAACCAACATTTAGCTTACATGAACAAAGTTTTGAAAGGCATTATATAACCAATGCAGAACTTAATTATGACGAACAGAAGTCACTGCTGGAAAAAATACAAATGTAGAGTTGTATTTGTCATTGATCGTTCTGGATATCCATGAAAAAATGTTTTACAGTCGTTGTTTGCCCCATCACCGTCTATCATTCTATAAACCAATACGAAAAGCCGACAAGTGCATATTCAGTTATTCACGCAAGACTTTCGTTGCAAGTGCATACAAAAAGACTGGTCTCTGTTGGTATCATTTGCCGCCGTCTATTGTTCATGTTGCATCAGTTAAATTTCTAGGTACTATTATTTTGAGGTGATTGTTTTCTGCAATTTACTATTTAAAATCCATTTGTTATTAAGATACCGACCCTGCATTATGATATAGGTGCCACATGAAAAAAACAATCGCTTATTGGATGATGATGACAATGACATTGATGATGAGTATTATTTCCTCTGCCGTATCGTACTTGGAGAATATAACAGGCCCCTTACTTAGAGGTTGGTTTGGGAGGGAATATCAAGCAGCACACAGAATATTTGAAATACAAGGCGTGTCAACATGTGTCTTTCTTTGGTGAATTATCGATACTATTGTGTCATTCCCAACAAACTGAAATTCATTACCGTTGCGGCAGCAATTACAAGAAGATGCGGCAACGATGCTTCACCCTGCAACAATGACGTCAAGCAACGATGTCATGTATGGAAAAACAACAACAAACAACAACAGAGTGTTCGTATGTTCAATACACAATAACTGCTTTTGCGACAAGAGGTTTCAAGTGATAAGTAGATGTTGGAGTGCAGTGAAATCTATAGGCTAATGCAGTAGACTTCGCTTAAATGGACCAACATATAAATGGACTAGCCACTCTATTGGCCCAATTGTGGCATAACGAAGCCATGTCACCACAACATTTAACCTTTGAATTATTGGTTCAGTTACTTAATAAGTCCAAATGACAGTCTCCCGAGGTGGTCCGATTAAGCGGAGTCTACTGTACTGAAGATTCTGAGTTAGTTTCTTCTTACAACTTCTATCGATTTTAGAAAATCTGCACAAGGAACTGAACTTGGAGGATAAGACTGAGAAGAAAAACAGATAATTTCACTTTCAGGATGTCAATAACAAAACCGTGATTAACAAACCAGAAAAATGGAAAAATATTTGCATTGTATTAAATTGTTTTCCTATCTATTGGAGTACAGTGTAAATGATTTGTTTTGATTTTATGCATTTGTCAAAAATGCTGAAAAACGCAATCATTTCACATGCAAGTACAGTCAAACCTGTATTAGCGGCTACCTCCATATAGCAGCCACCTGTGTAAAAAGACCACTCTTCATAACCCCAAAATAATACTTTCTATAGAAATCAACCTGGACGGAAAAGCCACCTGTCTATAAAGGTTATTTTTCTCAGGTCCCAAAGGTGACCGCTATAAACAGGTTTCACTGTATCAAGGACATATTTATGTTTCAGAATTTGGGAATGTCCAATTAAAGAATAGCACATGACTTCGTTTGTAAACAGCTGATCACGGTATGGTTCACAAGTCAATATAAGCATAAGTCGATATCGTACTACTATATGTATTCTATAACAGAAAACAGATTTTTCTCTACAATATCGCAAATTTACAAACTATTATCTATTCAATTTGGTTAATACCTGCAGGAAAACAAATGCTAGGCCTTTCTGTCCAGGTTGAAATCTATAGAAAGTGTCATTTTGAGATTATGAAGAGTGGCCTTTATACACAGGTGGCTGCCCTATAGAGGTAGCCGATAATACAGGTTTGACTGTACACTGTGTCTCTCGATTATTGCTGCTGAAAACCTGGCTGTGACTGGAAGAGATCAATCTCACAAATCAGTTTTATCAGCGATCTTACTGACCTCCAAAAGACCAACCATACGCTCTTCCATCATTTCATCTACTTCTGGCTCCCACATGAAGTGCTATTAAAAAAATAATAAACCCATCTACAGTACAAGAGAACAAACGAAATGCAGAGACAAAACATTGTAAGATTACGGTTCAGTGCAAGGGAGACAGAGACAACAACACTGCGAGTGGCTCCTCGCCAAGAACTTCGAGAACATTGATTTTACTATACAGAGCACGAGCAATACATATCTACAATGCATGACCTATAAAAACTACCGCTGACAGACGTCGACATCAGAATAATACAACACCTAACGCATATGATAATGTGACGCCGCAACACTTGACACCTTGCATGACACCACAAACATAAACAGCATCCAGTTCTACAGAATTAACAGACACAAGACCTACACATGTTTTATGACTAGCACTGAAGACTGTTTACAAAACCAAACGATTGTTCTATTTAAAAATTCCCTCCCAGCTTTGTTGCAGCTAAATGCTAACTTGATTCCGAAACGCTAGCAGTCTTGTTGAATAAAGTTTCCCCAGACCGCAAATCTTCCCGCCTCCAGGGGCGTCTTGCATTTTTTTAAGCTAGGGCTTAAATAAAAGATGGCGATGAAACACAACTCGTCAATAAAATCAAAAGACAATGCTACAACAGTTTTCTCTAATTAGAGATCACACCGATAGCAATGTAAACAAACTTGTTTACCAGCGATATGTTTCCTTTCTCGGTATAGGTCATATCAGAATGCTGTAAATAGAAATAAAGAATTGCAAAATTAAAAAATGTAACTGTTATTTAATTTGGAACAAACAATTTCCCGCAATTAATAGTTTGAGTATTCTACGAGTAGCAGTTTAATCAAGCACTATATAATTAAATTCAAATGTTGTAAGAGCCTGTGTTGTCCAAATTTGTCAAAAAATGTCCACATAATGTAAGAGCATGCATTGTGTAAGTGCTGACGTATTATTACCTTATTTTTCTTGAATTCAATCTTACTAAGCTGTGAATAAAATCAAACAATGGAGTCGCAGCGGCATTATAGGCCTATAGATGACAAAGAACACGTTTCCTGTCACTTACAACTTTGGCTTGCTGAGGTGGTTGACCATTTAGTGTACTTTGCAGCCGAAGAAACGGTTGTCGCACGCGGGAGTCACCAATGAAAACAACTTTGTTATTCCTGAGACAACTCCTCACTTCCCTGGAAAGTACGAGCACACGCAAAAATGTCATCAAACCAGCTGATGGGTAGCATTAGAGGTGGGATTGTGGCAGTCTTGTCAATAATTTAGTTACGCTTTTACTCAGATCGTCAACCAGCACTCTCTGTCAGTCGCTATAAATGTTTTGTACGTAGTAACATCATTCTCTTGCAATCTGTACTCTCCAGCCATTGAAAGGGATGGCTACCCTCTGTCGCATTTGCCACAATCATGTACCACTATCTATATGAACTGAACTCGCTCATTTATCTATAAATCAATCTATATCTTCTATAGGCTCATGGTGGGCTTCCTAAACATGATTAATAATCGATATATTATAGGATTAACCATAATCGGCTTTTCTTCCATTCTGATCCTTTGCCATTCCTTCCTTCACAAAGCTTCTGTAATTATTTTGGGCTAAGTTAACCCTTTGTTTTATGTACCATGGTGTACCCGTTAAGCAATCAAGAAATTGTGGAATGCATAATTGTTGTGCACCGCGAAGATATGCGACGGGCAGTGCTGTGCAGTAATTTTGCAAAAGTAACAAATTATTGTAATTCGTCACTTTTTGGAGTAATTGTAATTGTAATCAGTTACTTTTTGCAGAGAGTAACTTGTAATTGTAATTCGTTACTTTTTCGGCAAGTAATTTGTAATCGTTACTTCTAAGAACAGTCCAAACCAGAAATTATTATTTTACTATTGTGCTCTCCTGGTGTCCGCATACAATGCGAGGAAATCGCGTCAAGTCCAGCTGAGTCAAGCAAATAAAATTCACTGTAGACGGTTTATTCATTCAGAAGACCTTTGCCCGTCGGTAATGCGCTGATCTTTGTTCCAAGAACGAACGGTGTCAAATGATGCCATTCATGTGGTGTGGTGGTGTTGAATTTCACAGACTAACGGATGTAAACAAAGGAACTCGCACATGATCTTGAAACATAATCTTTGCTTGCTGGTCGCTACGGAAACATTTCCGGTGCAACTGGAATAAGCATTTGATCAAAAGTTCAAAAGGATCAAACTCACTTTTTACATTTGGGTATTCAACATAATTGTTTTGTGGCTTGTTTTCTTTTCTTTCTTATTCCAATTATCAGTAACACACAAAGTGATGTCGTTCAGTTTAACCCTCTTTTCACTACGGTGTAGCATACTTTTACAACTGGTGTGTTGAAAAGTAATTTCGAAAGTAATTTGTAGAGATTACTTTTTCGGAAAAGTAATTTTGTAACTGTAATCCGTTACTTTTTGAGATAAGTATTTTGTAATTGTAATTCGTTACTTTTACTCAAAGTAATTTGTAATTGTAATTCGTTACTTTTACTCAAAATAATTTGTAATTGTAATTCGTTACTAAATAAAAATAATCTATACAGCACTGGCAACGGGGAATGAGATGTCAGACGCGCACGTGTGTCAACCGTTGCAGCCAAAGACTTCAAGTGAACAGACTGTGTGCTCGTTAGAACAGATCTTTAGTCGCGAACGGTGAAAACTTAACAGAATATACAAAACAGATTAGAATGCGGTAACTAAACATGAAGTAGCGAGTAACTATCAGATTATATACAAATATAAGCCACAGAACGGAAAATTGTACTTACAATTGTGACTCGACCAGATTGCAACTTGGCACAAGACTTGTTTTACGGAACTGACATTTAGCTACAGATCACACGATAACAAGGTTACGACTCGAAAGTGAGATTGGCGTGCCGCAACGCCACATAATGGTGTACTCTGAGGACTACCAGCAAAGCCTTTCAAAGACCAAATCATGCCAATGTTTGAGACATCGAGCTAGAATTAGTGATTTATTTTCTTCTGAGATTTGTTATATTTGTGACTAACTTCCTTGGAGCAATTTCTAGTTAAGGTAAATTACCAATCAATGAATGCGGAGCAATCTTTTTCTCTTCTTTTTCTGTTCCCAAAGAAAATTTGTATAGCAAGATGCGAACCAACGAAATCAAGCAGTCACCTACCTTGGTGTATACATGTGCATCATACAACCAAATGGCTGCCATGTGTCGCCCACCCATCTCCCCTTCTGAAAGAGCAGCTTGCATGTGTCATCACCTAAAGGAAACAGAACGACAATCAACCGAATTATCCATCAACCAACAGTGTTGTGCAGTACTCATTCAACGAAAAATTACAAATTAATTTCCATAAAGCCGCTTAATTATACAGTTTTAGCTAGGCTCAACACGCTAAAGGATCCAGTATTGTCCAAGCGGCATGTAGCTTACTTCTATAAACAGGTTTAATTCAGTTGATGTTGTTACATTCCGATATTCATATCTTCATGTTTTCTTGTTACCTATAAATACATTGTGAATTGTTAATTATGTATCAGATCTGTGTATGACGATGATGCTAGGCTAGGCCCTACTCCTACTGTGTCTGTGTAGACCAGTGTGGAAAGTTCGTTTCGTGTACGCCGAAGATTACGCCAGAGTTATGCGCCAAAGCTTATGCAACGCCAAAATAGGATAATTATGACAGTGTTTAGTACCTAATTTTCGAAAATTCTGTGGCTTGCGCCACGCCAATCACCGAAATGGGGCCAGCTCCACGCCGAAGATCTTCGGCGTAACATAACCTACAAACTCTCCAGTCTCCAGACTGCAGAGCTGTAACGTAATTCGTCACAAGTAACTAATTACATGTAATCGTTACTTTTTTGAGTAATTTGTAACTGTAATCGTTACTTTTACATCAAAGTAACTGTAGCGGTAATTCGTTACAAATACTGGTTGTAATTTGTAATCGTTACTTTTAAGGTTGACCTCCATTACAAGTTACTTTACAAATATCGTATCCTTACAAATGGTGATCTTCAGAGAATATTGCCCCTGCGTAGGTTGCTCAACAGGGAGCTTTGTCGCTGATTGGGGGCACTCGACAGCACACCGGACCACGTGTTAATCCACGTGTGTTTTATCCTACGCCAGGCCTTCAGGAGACCTGAGTCAGGGTCAAACTCTGCAATACAATTTTTATGAATAGTATGAAATTGGATACTTGTGATCATACGGCCATCTGTTCCTTTTGCGGTATTATTTTCCGTTTGTCGATTGCAACTCTGAGTTCAAGCGTCACTCCTTTCCTTTTCGAATTTCTGTTGCACGTTGCGGGGTATGGAGTCTTTTCTCGAAGAACTACGTGATTCTACAGTTATCGCGGAGGCCGAAAACGATATTGGCGATGGCTCTGTTGAGGCATCTGTGTACACTGTGCTGTATAACATAGTAATGGTTAGGGTATAAAGGAACTATTATTAATTATAACATAGTAATACACAGTAGGCCTGTAGAACAATATAAACATAAAAGTAACTTTAAAAGTAACTTGTAACGATTACTTTTGAAATAAAGTATTTTGTAATTGTAATTCGTTACTTTTGGATAAAGTAATTTGTAAATGTAATTAATTACTTTTTGGAGATGTAACTTGCAATTGTAATTAGTTACTTTTTAAAAGTAATTGTTACAAGGGTTGCCAGACGTCCCTTATTTCCCGGAATCGTTCTGTATTTATATGCTATACGGCGCCAAATTTAGTTGATTTTGTTAGAAACTTCTACCAGATTTTTCAAATGTTCCGTATTTTTTAATCTGTGGTCTGGTAACCCTAATTGTTACAGCTCTGCCAGACTGAGACTGGTGTGTAGATAAATTTGCAAAGTCACACATTAGCCTGTTTTATAAGCCTTCATCGCCTACAGCAGCAGAAGAATTTTTAACGTAAAAGTTTCTTGCTGACTATTGCAAGCTACTGTTCTATTTTATGGCGCTTTCCGTTTTATCAACTCATGTACTCACCAAGATAGCTCAGCCTGATGACATGTCCAAGCGAAGCAATAACAACTATTATGGTTGCGACGCATTTGCACCAGTACAACCACTTAGGAGCATAGCCGTTTAACTGCAATGAATCCTCTGTCGTTTCTTGTTTGCCTTTATCAGTCTTTGAGTGTTCTACCCCGACAAAAGGAGACTTGTGTTGATCAACGGGCGAATGCTTTGCGTCCGCCATCTTGGATAACAAACTTTTGCTTTTTTTCTGCAGTTTTTCCAGAAGCCTCGTTATGGTCTCCAACGGATCTCGTAGTGGATAAACTCATGTAATGT
Source organism: Calvadosia cruxmelitensis (assembly GCA_900245855.1). Taxonomy (NCBI): domain Eukaryota; kingdom Metazoa; phylum Cnidaria; class Staurozoa; order Stauromedusae; family Kishinouyeidae; genus Calvadosia; species Calvadosia cruxmelitensis. The sequence goes on from OFHS01001731.1 coordinate 24,268, forward strand.
CACCTTTTAAAATTATTTTCATGTACTGTATGACTGATTCACAGAGACTGATTAAAATAAACAAACAATTTAACAAACAACAGCATTGTATCAATGTTGCTGTAAAGACGTTTGATTATTGTTTGGATGAACTACAAGGTTGGCAAGTTTTGCAGTTTGATTCCGGGGGGCGTGACAGTATTTGGAAATGCTTCCTTCTCAAACTTTAACCATTTACGGTTTGCGAAACATGCTGCAGGGACCACCCAAAGTTTGCGCCACCACGTACGGCGTACAAATTACAGTACAGTCAAACCTGTATTAGTTAGTTGCCACTTCTATAGAACAGTCACCTGTGTATAAAGGCCACTCTTCATAACTCCAAAACGACACTTTCTACAGAGATCGACCTGGACAGAAAGGCCACCTGTCTATAAAGGTCATTTTCCTTAGGTCCAAAAAATGACCGTTATAGACAGGTTTCATTATTTTTAATATTATGTAAATGCATCGTTGTAGCCTTCGACTACAATGACCACTACCCATTGACTCCCCAAATCCTTTAACATGGCCCACGAAATTAGAACAATAAGTATACGAAATATATTTGCCTGTCATTCCCAGTCTCTTCACAAGAAAGAACGAGGTAAAGCAGCAAACAATAGACAATGTTTTTCATATTCAACATTAGCGAATTCAGAACAGAACAGAGAAACTAACAGCGATTGCTGAGTGAGTCTTGCTTTTCGTCAGCTTCGTCTACATTTGTCACATGCTCGCTTCTTGCCGTAGCGGCGTCTTTGTTTTCACTGTTTTAATGTTTTTATTGCTTTCCTTTCATTTTACTACACAGCACATTTCACTGTCCTGGTGCGTGAAAGCAACGTTTCTTCCTAACCTGTATAACTGATGCTGATTAGCCTTCCTCCTGGCTCTTGTTTGTTCAGCATTATATTTAAATTTGTTGTGAGTTTTTAACCCTTTGAATACCATAGCCGATTATAGTCGGGTCGCGTAAGACAACCACGTGTCACCATACCCGACTTTACTCGGATTTATGCACTTGTTTTCCTGTGACGAAATACGGGAAACTGACCAATCAGAATCCTTCCTAGGCAGGATCACGTGAAT
>OFHS01001732.1:0-10649 GCA_900245855.1 Calvadosia cruxmelitensis
TGTAAAAAACTAGTCTCAAAACTAAAAACTAACGAAAAAAGTAGTTCGCTAAATTAGCGAACTAAGTTTAGTTCGCTATTTACACCCCTGATTGCATGTAGGTAATACATTGCAGTGTGTGAGACCTCCTTCACAGATGAAATGTGAAGATCAATGTGCAAATCTCTAAGACTAAACAAGACAAGACTTGTGTGCTGCTTTCGTAAGGAATAGCCGACTTTATTGGATGACCTTTTACCTTGCAACTGGTAAAGCCATGGTACGTTTGCTGATGACCAATAGCTTTGCTTCTTGGTCCTTCAAAAACTGATGATCACTGAAAGACAATAGTTACAGCGTTATGTAGAACAGAGGCCCTTCTTATGGAACAATTGAACACAGGACTTATACCGAAACCCCACCATTCTACAATAGGGTAGTACAAAAAACTCTTGAGCTTCGAAACGTTTAGATAGTCAAGAAGAAACCGTCACCAAATCGTTTGAATGTAACCCTCGTAAAGTTTGGGCCTGCTACGCCAATGCTAGGTGATAGGTGCCTAGACTATAACAGGGATATTAAAGTGACCTGCCTTGCATGTGTTGTGGTTAAAATCACACATTGAAGCATGCCTAGGAATGGAATTGGTTTCACTAATCAACATTCAAGTATCAAACGAGTAGCAATTTCTGCTTAAGGAACATACAAGTTGCATTGTTGGGCCACATTGCTTCTGGGCCACCTGCCGCCACACTTATAATACAGACGGCTAAACGCGAACCTCTCCATCCCATCACCCCTCAACGTCACCCAATGTCACTCAGAGCGGGTGTACGGTCGTCAACAGTCTGGCAACAATGCCAGCTCATGACGAAATTCATCCTCATTGCTTCCTACTCACTGACCTTGCAGCTGCATCTTGAGTCATGTTGATTGGAACCGGTTGCGATGATTGCAATAGTGATTTCACTTCTTTAACTCTCAAATCTTGACTGAATCTATACTTCAAGATCTGCAACAAACAAACAAACCGTCGGGAAAATGACATATCATTGATGCACTGAGTCATGCAAGAACATAAGACATCATAGCACGAGTGTGTTACACTGTCTATAGTGGTGTCATTTGCAACCTAGTCAGCAGATACAGTCAAACCTGTATTAGCGGCCATCTCTATAGAGCAGCCACCTGTGTATAAAGGCCACTCTTCATAACTCCAAAATGACGCTTTCTATAGAAATCAACCTGGACAGAAAGGCCACCTGTTTATAAAGGTCATTTTTCTTAGGTCCGAAAGGTGACCATTATAGACAGGTTTTATTGTAATAGATATACTCCTTTTGTGTGTCACAGCAGCACAGTTGGATTTAACAGTATAGTTACAGCTAGTAAATATGAAAGATTAATGTGGTCAAATGAGGTTTCTTTGAAATTAAACCCCAGCCAAGTGTTGTGCAATCATATTGGCTACCAGTTACATGTACTGTATCGCATAACAGGAAGCCCACATAACCATGCCAGCAGTCATCTGCATGCCAGGGGTCCATGCTGCCGGCTTGTAACCACATTCCCCATTCCAATCTCGCATCTATAGTATTCGTAATCTCGTATCTGTATACAATCACAAGAAGTTCACTCATTATGCCAGCTACAAGCAGCAAAAACCGGAGGGAGACAAGCAAGAGTGTGATGACTGAGCTACAGTATCAACTGCGAAGACGCAACTTCCTCTCAACCATCTCACTTTTCCATTGCAGCCTTTACTAGAGATAATATCTCCACTGATTATCAGTGTGACTATGCTTGGTGGTGGGTTGATGGTGACAGGGTTTGCATGCAAGCAGCGCACAACGCATACCACACATCTCCCACCAACTAAGCAGCAACAACAGGCCTAGCTTGGGCTAGTGAGTATAACTTACAGAAATTGCGCACATGCGTTTTACTTTCATGCATACAATAAAACAAAAGAAAGACACTAATGCTAATTTAAATTTTCTAAATGCAACATACCTCATCATCAAATGCCATTCCATCGTCAACTTCATCTTCGGCCTGTTTGGATGTAAACAGAGAAAGGACGTCAAAATATGCAGTTCATTACACAAAATGATGAAAACTACAAAATCTACTGCGATACAATCCATCTTTTCCCAAAGACTACTTTTTAGTGGATTCTAGCTCAAACAATACAATTTACATTAAATAGAGCAATCACCTGTGCTAGGATATCCCTTTCAATTTGAATGTCTATCTCTACTGTGGAATCTTACTAATGGCCTAGGAGATGTCAAACATGCCCTCCGTCACCGAGTTAAATGACAAGTAAATTCCACTGTCTCTTCAAAATGGAAACTTTTGTGAGAATTGTACGAAGGTCAACTTACTCGGAGCTATGAATTTGGCCCAATTGAGTGGATATTTTTGTCCGGCACCCTTTAGTTAAATTGGATAGGATGTGTTTGTTTTCTTAAATTGGTCAAGATAAACAGCTAGTCCTATTATATGGCAGACCAATGAAGCACAGAAAATTTTCAACAGTAGAATTTGCACAACGCAACCTCATACAATTGCACCAATAACTACACCGCCTATGTGGACAAAAATGACTGCTAGATTTGACCAAATTTGCATGTCTCGGCACACGTTTTAATAGTCAAACAAACCCTTTGCCATTGCGTGAGATTGGATTCGTTGGTTGGTTGATAACAGTTGTCTTAGCATAAGGTAGCTGGTCTAAGAAAGCTCCTTAAAGGACTCCTATTGCAGATAATAGATCATGTAGTTGCAACAAAGAGTCAGTCAGACACTCGGACAGGCATTACCTTGATTTTTTCTGATTTGAGTTTCTCACGAGTTGTTGAACCTAAAAGAAATGGTCACGTTTCATGAAATAACACAAGAAGCCAGTAGTAGTACAACACATTCAATAGTGGATATGTGCTAAGGGCTATAGTGGAAACTGTCAACGAGTTTGGCATGGAAGTATAACAAACATTTTTTCAGTCGACTAGATTTCATAATAAAAAAAACTATTTAGCTTCGCAATTTATGCAAATCAAATCATATCACAACACAGACTATATGTACAGATTCAGAAATATACTTTCAGAGGAAGATTAAGGTCAGATGAATATGTTCGCATTACAGTAGTGTATATCCTCAACTGGTGTGTGAAAACAGACTAAAGAGATCAGAGCACTATCCGAAATGGAGATTCAAAAATCATATCATGCCCAATTGTTGGAATTTTCAAAAACTTCAAAAGTTATTATGTGGCATGTGTAGTATCTCTAGTCAAATGGCAATTGACTGTGGACAACAGAATATATTATCAAGTGCAACAAGTTCCACGGCTAATAGGACAATTCCAAAATACACAGCAAATTGAATAGCATAAAAGCCTTTTCACAGAGCTATGCATTTAGAGGACTTCAAGTTAATTAAGAAGTGCATCAGCTTTCATTGTGATGGTTTCAAGAGAACGAATAATATCAACAGTAAACAAAGTGACATAGATAGCTGGATATTATAATTATAGGCCTAATTGCTTGATCCTAGAAGGCAATCGGTGTGGTTTCAACTGACCTGGCGTTGGTTCCTCCAGCAAACATGAATTATTGATAATATGAAGCATTTCTTTGATTGGCAACATTAATCCAAACGACAGCGGATGATTGTAACTTCTAATCAATCCTGGGAATACCAAAATCTCAAATCAAAAGTGTCATTGCTGAAAACATAAATTGTGTGTGTTTAAATAGCATCTTTCACATTGCCAATAAACAAGAAAAGACAATATCACAATGACGGAAATAATACGAATCTATTCCTAACCAATTAATATAAACATAGCATTTACCTTCTGCAGTGACAAGATCTCTCATTATCGGCTGCTCTTTGGCACTGAAATGAGTAAAAAAATAAAGGGCAAATTATCAAAGTAATTCTACCATGCAAATAACACAAGATTGATGGCAATTCTTACGAGAAAACATGAGAGAAAACTGTTGCAAACATTGTACAGTCAAACCTGTCTTAAGAGACCACCTGTTATAAGTGACCACCTGTCTGAAGAGACTTTCTGGATATAGCCTTAAAGACTCAAAATGTACAAATCAACAAATCACTGGCCTTAAGCGACAGGCTGTGGAAAGAGACCATTTTGCATATGTCTTTTCCTTGGTCTCTCTGACAAGGTTGATTCCCATAAAACACAAATAGAATCATAATATCAACATAAAATTACCATGTTCAACATACCAGATCAACGAATGATCTTTTGATAAATCCAATTGCGACATGTGCTGCTCTGCAATGAGCACACCTTCATCAGCTGACACCAGTTGCAAGTATACCTATAACAAATCATCACAGGCAAAATAGAAAAAGCAATAATAATAAAAGATTTCATGAAACATCACAAGACGTTCCTCTCCAGTCACCCCATCAGCCCTGGGATCTCCAACAAGAGTTGAAAATTACAGTCGGCATAATGCCAAAAGAAAAATTTGAACTATCAGAACCAAGGACAGGATGTTATTCACTTTGTGGAATCAGGACGAGAAATTTGCTAATTCTGCTACTAATCCGCTAAATCAATAACCTAGATAATGCAATCCCATCTCGTTAAGTACTCCAGAAGCAGTCCGATTCGACAGACGGTGACCTGGTAACTATTGAGGCTAGGAAAATGCTTGCTTTCAAATTAATCATACAAGTATTAGATACTCATCATTTCGGGTTAAACATGTTGACAATGAACAGAAAATATGTTTAAAAGTCAATTATCTTGCATCAGTCAGTTAGTTGGGTTCCTTACATCACTTTCCCTCAGGTTTCCAAATTTAGGTAAACTAGAAGGTCAATAGACTCTCAATACACCAGTAAATTGAAGGAGCTGTTGAGATCTTGCAGACGTCACAGGCAATTGCTAAGACAAAGATTTGATTCTGCCAGGAATTCATATGGTATTGTGGAGGTTTCATCCTCATCAAGCATTTAGGTCAGCACTCAGATCATCAATCAGCACCCTCTGCCAGACGCTATAAACGTCTTGCATTTTGTAACATCATTTTCTTGTAATTGTCTCTCTGAGCCTTCGAACGGGCTGGCTACCTTCCGTCGTAGCTGCCACAATTATACATTCAACTCCATCATACACTCACCAGTCGCCTGTTCTTTGATCCACACCTACAACGCTACACAACCTCATGCCTTACAGTTATCTAACACGCAAATGAAAAGAACAGTAGCTACAGTACCATTGATTACCTACTTAAAAATTCACCATTGATCAATTCTTAGCTAAAATTGTCATGTCTCTCAACTTCCAGAAAAATGCAAACACGTCAAGGCATAAATGAAGATAAATAACTTTGCTCCCCATAAATATCACATAAGAAAACAAAGACAGAAGAACCAGAAGGCAACACATAAGTCACAAAAAGAAACACTTGATTGCATGCCTTTAGCAGAAGTTGCAAGTCCTTGTTTTCAAACGACGTAAGTGGAGTCTGAATGATAACAAAACCATCCAATAGCACATAAAACATGATCACATTTTAATGCATCTGGACTCACTTCATGATAATTGTTTATATGTACATATATACAGAATTTCTGATAAACGGCATTAGAGTCGAATTTCATTGCAAATTACAGTCAGAAGATGGGAATCCTTAACTACAATTAAATATTAAATGGCAAGATAAAGTTTCATTTGATACAGTACATGTCAAGATGATTTGATCTGCTTCTGCAAAAATGGTCAATACGTGCTAAACTGGTTTCTCTAACTCGGGGTAGAAGCAACTTGGCTATAAGCAATCACATTGCTTGGCAGATCCGATATCCACGGCAGGAGGCCCATTGTAACAGCAGAGCAGTGGTCTCATTGAGTAATCCTATCAAGTATCAGTGAACCACTTACTGAACCAGAACGGAGAATCTCATCCACAGCATGATAAATAGAAGATGGATGATAAGGGAGCTCATCGGCTGTCGAAGCATTGTTGCTATTTGTATCTAAAAGTAAACGCATAAACAAACTCAGTGTTAATCCCCAGGTAATAGTAGGCCTTAACAGGCTGTGCCGAGGTAAAATTTTACGCTTAATATCAATTTGTTTAATTAAAGAGATAACGCAATACATAAATGGCTTGTCTCTCTTAAAGACTTTGACAATAAAAAATCATATAAGAAGTTGATTCGAGGACATCTGACTGGCCGCCAAACAATCTAGCAGCTAGACCTTCACTTGCTCATGTACAATATAGATTTTGTAATATTTCTATAACTGCAGCTTTATCTTCACAAGGGATTATTTTCATAAGATATCTGATAGTTTTCTCATATCGGATTTTTCTCTTCACTCCATAAATTGCCTATTTTTACACATGAAGATATACTGAATACTCTTAGCATGCATTTCACAACAACAGATGCTGCGGCACAGTGGCATACACTAGCGCTTAACATAAAAGATGGAATCCTGAAATCCCAACAAACAAGACAATATTATAACGTAAAATTCAACCCTGAAACCAAAAACGTGAAGAACATGCATCAGAAGATGTTAAATGGCAGGCACATATCTTCTTTGTTCGTTAGAGTCCCTCACAAAGGTTTAAGCTAATATTAGTCATCAAATAAAAAACATGTGCTTCAAATAGCTTTGCAGTTCTTGAAGTATTACTAATTAGATCAAAGAGAGAGACACGATTCAGGTGTCACTAGGAATCTCTTACAGTAATTAACGACTATGACATGCATGCTCCACAAGGACATTGCAACAGTGGCTCTCAGACTTGTGTGATTCTGTGGCTGTTGCCACGCAACCGAAGCCACACTAATGCTACCACTGCAGTTCTGATATTGAATCATATAGGACAATGAATAATTGCACCCATCAGGAGATTAGATTGAGCTTAAAGGGGACTAACTTTTTTTGCTATTGAAATCAATGAAGTGTTATTGTCATTAATGATGAAACTATCATCTCAAAAACATGGGAAACAGACTTCAAAATTTTCAAACTTCACTACTCCAATTACACGCATGAAGTTCAGGCTTGGATGAATGCTTGCATAGAATACAAACAGCCCAAATGCTCAACATTTGGCCTTTTGTTTAGCTTATTTAAATAGGGAACACAATCCTTCTTCCCATTGGTTGCCAATGAATTGCAAGGAGTTCTTCGTCAAGCTTGAGTTTTGATTACGACCTTTCTGTTCCAATTTAAGTTGATTGCTCTGCTTTCAATTGCTGTGTTCTGTGTCATATTTCTGCACAGAAGCCTCTGATTTTCATTTTGTGATCTGATTGTGGCGAGCTCAAAACGACATTCAATACTGCGCATAAGCAAATTTCTGTGTGTGTTTTGCCAAAAAATGTCTGTGAAACATTGCAGAGTGACCTTTATGCACAGAGAGCTTCTCAAAGGAGTGGCCACCAATACAGGTTTGCCAGGTAATGATAAGGATGACACCGCCGCTTACAATAGTCAGAATATGTAAGGCAATGCTATCACGTTTTTTAAGCATTTAGTCTTGCTTGTGTTGATGACCAGTGCCATAAGACAACAGATGCGCTCACCTGCCCTTTTCATTGTTGTTGGAGTCGATAAGAAATATTTGTAGTCGAGTGACCGTTTATAATGTTTCTTGTACAGTGGCAGGCCAAAACAACTACAACAAAAATCAACAAGAATCAATGTTGCACTACAGCATAGAACTGAAAAACAGAAGAAGAAAAACAAGACAACGATAAATAGACCATTTTCACAAGCTATCATTTTGGAAAAAGCAAGTGCATTATGGGGAAGGTTGATGTCTCTGATTTCAGAATACGGAGAAAGTTGGATATAATACTGATGCAGATTTCTTCAAACTGCGCTACTTTGCTTAAACCTATGATTCTCGTTAATATTATGGATAAAAAAACCAGCCACTTCGCTACTTCAGGCAATCAACCTGCCCCACAATGCACTGGTCTGTCCCATAATGGCAGCTCGTGAAAAAGGCCTATTAAACATATACATTGACATACCTAGCCATTGCGTGAAGAAGAACAGCCAGTTTTCCTCTTGCAGACGCTTTACAAGGGAACAACTTTGATTCCTAATCAGAAAAATTGAAAACGGATTGTGGTTGCATCAACATAACAAATAAAATTAATGTGTTCGCATCCAAACTCGTCATATCAAAGCATATTTGAACTGATACCATGTGAAATCCATGTGAAAACCATGTGAAAAACCATGTGAAAAGTGCCCTTTTCACATGGTTTTTCACACTGTTTTCCAATTCACATGGTTTTTCACATGGTTTTTCACATAGTGCTTCCTATTTCACATGGTTTTCACATGGTTTTCAAATGGCTTTGGATTCATAGTGTTTGAAATGATGATTACTGAAAAACTGCTGAAAGTACCTCCTGGAATATTAAAAATATGTTGAAAGTCAGGAAATCAGTTGTATTTTAAAGAATTTGACTTTCAGTACGCTTTTGTAGGACACTACATTCTTGGTAGTGTCTTAGTATTTTTGTGATTCAAATAGCTAAGATGAAGAATCAAGCAACTGTTCTACTTGCATGTGTTGTGGTTAAAATCACACATTGAAGCCTGTCTAGGAATGGAATTGGCTTCATTGACATTAATCAACATTCAAGTAACAAACCTCAAACAGCTCATGAAAGGACTTGAAAATCTTTTGTGAATAAGGATAAAGTATTGCCTCTTGGTTCATGCTGTGAGAAAGAAAGAAAGAAAGACATTGTATCTTTCAACCTAATGAATTCAGCGGTGGGGAAAACGATTGATAACATTATTTCTATGCCATTGTGTGACCAACAGCCTCTACGCGGAAATGTAGCATCAAAAGTTGAATAGAAAGGAAAAACTTACATGATCCCCAAAGAAGGAGTAGCCTCATCCTGGCAACGACATTGCTTTTCAAGGCAATTTCGAGAGTATTCCTGGTATAAGGTTGAGTTTTGTAAAACAGACCAAGCCTAAACCAGAAATACCACAATGTAGCTTTCCTAAGCATTGAATCTCAAAGAAGAACATAAGAAACCAACTGTTGTAGCCTTAAAGCTATTGCGTCTCTCAACAATATATTACTCACATCAGCATCATCTGTGGTAGCTGTTTTCGGTTTTTTAGGCTCAGGGGGAGCTGGACTCATTCCGTTGCCATGACAATGAAACTAAACAAACAAAATCGAAGCTCAAACATTTACAACATCATCAAAAACAACATTAGATAATCTACAGTACACAGCAAACATTACATCAACACAAAAAAGACAAGTAGAACCCTACACTATGAACTGATACCATGTGAAATCCATGTGAAAATCATGTTAAAAGTGCCCTTTTCACATGGTTTTTCACACTGTTTTCTAATTCACACGTTTTTCACATGGTTTTTCGCATGGTGCTTCCCATTTCACATGGTTTTCACATGGTTTTCACATGGTTTTGGATTCATAGTGCTAAAACCCTACAATCTTGGATATAAAAAGATTAAGCATCGAATAAAAAGCAGGCATGACAAGGGAACAGGTCATATGTACCTTAACCAGAAGGTCAATAAACGACTCTGGCACTCCAATAAAACGTAACGTCTCATTTTGAAACAGAGTCCACTCGTCCGCATTGTCACCAGAATGTAGCGCAGCATAATACAACCCATAAACCACTCCAGCTTTTTGAGTATCAACAATGTCCTTGATGATGTCAATGCAACTACAAACTGAACATGGGAGGGAAAAAACAGGTACAGTTGAACATGTGATAACAGAAGCTAATAGCCATGTATGGCTCCACATGTGTTTAAACTCATATTCACATTTAATAGAAATATCCTATTGAAATGTGATTTATTTTGACCACAAGTTGTTGAATCTGGGTCGTTCAGAAAATGACTCAGACAAGCGCTTTTCTAGTGACATCGGCTACACTAAATGGTGTACAAAGATTTTCTAGATATATGTAAGAGATGCATAAGGAGATAGTGGAGGCAAGGGATTTTTAGCCATTTGACTGTCTCTAAACGCATCTCCTGTGGTGAACTAGAACTGTTGAAAACCAACATTGTTTGTACATTGACCCTGCAATCATTGACGGCCTTCCTGAGGGTTCATGCTGCATTCCGGGCAGCCAGAAGCTGAGATGGATAGCTGCACTCAAACGTTGGACTGGCTGGTCTTCATCCGTGTTGGTCGATGCCTCCGCCGATCGTTTACCTTTGACGAAGAAGGGCAGGACCAGCTCAATGGTCCTGCGCAGTAGCAAGAATGGTGGCCGGACAAGCGCCCTGGGCGTGCGCCGCTGATGATGATGATGTACATTGTTATTTGATGCTGCTTTCATGTTCTTCGTTTCTGCTGTTACAATTAATTTATCTAAATATCTTTCTAGAGCTGCTTACTTTCTGCATGAAGTGCATACCAAGTCTGCCAAGCCAACGCAGAGTCAAATTTGTCATGTTGTTGCAGATCGTCATTACAAAACAGAACAAATTGTTTTCTATGGGCCTGATAGCGCATGGCCCTTGGTCAATCAGATTGCGTGAATCCAACATGTTACGTTACAAGAGGTACTTAATAGACGGTAATTGATAGGGGACGTTTACAAGCAAAATCTCAGGAAGAATATTATTA
>OFHS01001732.1:10757-25362 GCA_900245855.1 Calvadosia cruxmelitensis
TCCTCTTGTTTATACAAAACCCTTATCAATGTCAGTTGATCATCACCTGTTTAACAAAATGAAGTTAAATCATAGGCTTACTTGATGAGCTTCGAGGGATCTACTCTAAGTATTCTCATTGTCATGCTGCTANAAATTAGGATACGACGTATACCAGTGTGTGATTTATAGCTGGTTGAGATTTATATATGTCACAATATTTCTACTAGCTAAATAGTATTTAAAAAATTACTGGTACTTCAACTTGGGACAAAGTCCAACAAGAATATTCATTGCAGCATATCAGCACATTTCAAAAGCACTTTGCTCGAGAATTAAGACGGAAAAAAGGAAACTAACCATATTAAATCTGTTCTTGCAGCAATCCCGGATCGACTTGATGATGGCAAACGTGCTTTGCTGTGCTGCTGCAAGCTCTGGAGCTGTAAAATGCAATAAGCATTCTAATTCAAAACACATTCACATGCAGTACTTTCAAACACAATTGTGCTTCTTATTTCAAAATTTCCACAATGTCTATGCTTCAACTTGGCAGCACCAAAAGGTAAGGATTTCCAAGTTCAAACTGACACTGCAAGTCAACGCATGACACTCCACTTTTTCGAAAAAAAAACGACATATTTTTGCTACAGGACTTTTTAGTTTTAGAGCATTTTAAGATCGTCTTCTGTCAATTAAATCAATATAATTGAGGGAATGGCCGGTTTAGTTAGAAAACTGCCTCCCGGTGGGGTTCACGTGCAATATAGTTTGGCTCAATAGGCCCAGATATCTTCTTGTCTCACATTGTGAGAGAACACGAGATCAAAAATATGCCTAGAATCAAGATCACTATTAGCATAATAAGGAGTACTATAGTTACAGGTAGGTTGTAGCAGTAGTACAATAATGAATACTAGCAAGCAGGTAGGATGTATCACTACAAACAGGCTCAACAAGACTAGTTTGTTTTGCTCTACCAATGAAACATCAATGAAAACATCTGTCATAGTCAAATTGAGCCTGTACATATTCCATTCAATGAATCTTGAACTACTAAAGGCATAATATCATTACAATTCACTTTGAAAACAAGACATTTCCACATTTGATTGCTACTCAACCTAAAAACCAAAGGTAGGAAAGTGTTTATGGTATAACAACTTGAGACTATAGTGCATAAGTACATCATTGTTTCAGTCATGTGATGACACGGAATGTATGTACAGTGCATGCTACATATGTCAATCAGACACAGACAAAACTTATTTATATGAAAATACTTGGGAAACATCAATTGAACAATAGATTATACTGGATGCAAAATTGGATATGCTAACATATTACGCAAAAAAGCAACTTCCAATGTATAATGAAATTCATCAGTTAGCAAGAAATTAAATTTTAGTACACATGCTGCAAGCTAAACTACAGTCATAAGCTTTACAAAAATAAGTGATAGACTTTACTGCGCACTGGGACAAATACAAAAGGTGCATAGTAAGATGGGAAAAAATAAATACAAATAATAATCTCCCTTGCATAAGTAATCTATTTTCTGATGAGAAACTCACTTGCATGAGATGAGGATGATTTGACGACGTCAAGGTCAAAGATTGGAGATGCTATATTGTCCTGTTGGGAAAAAGTTTGGAAAACTCTCTCTAAATCCATCTCAATGGCTACCATAATTATATCGAAGCAACCTCGCAGAAAAATCTATTGTGTATCATATATTTAAGTACATCAAACAATCTAATTTCTTAGACACAATCTGACGCCAAATCAATATCAAATTCTGGACCTTCTTATATTTAAGTACATCAAACAATTTAATTTGTTTGAAACAATCTGACACCAAATCAAGATATTTGAAGCAGATGTTACAAGATGATGTGAGCAACACAGGCACATGCATTTCAACAATTTCAAACCTCCGAGCATGTTATTTGCTCCGCTTGCATTGGTGTGGATTCACTGGGGACTCTTTTAACAGGCAACGACATCCACACATCAAGAATAACAATCTAAGGAATTAAAATACACATTTCAGCAACAGTTTTCCTTGTTGTTTAGAGCAATCGGAATGTACACTTTCTTAGAAAAGACAAGGACGTTTGATAAAGCTTGACTTTGGAAAAGATCAAGAGCCTTGTTGGGTTAGGAGCATTAGGCAGAGTGGATTTTAATATGAACAGAAGAGTTTGAGACAAAGAAAACTATTTAACATCACTAAAGGATGAAAGATGAGACATCGCTTATCTGATAGAATATAACGGCCGAAAAATAAATATTTCTGGAAGGAACATTGATGGACAGAGAGAAAAAGGAAAGCCCAGAGCAAGTTGGTGTAAGAGCATGCAAGACTCAATACGGGGTTGAAATGCCGGTAAATATGAGTGTTGCCGATCTTGAGGTATGCGAAATATAGCAAGGAAGAGATCTTTATGTCATCCAGCCTTAGTCGTCAAGACAAAATGTTAAGAAGAAAAGACTAGAGGCAGAATATTTTGAGTAGAGCTTGGCTACAAGTATTTACTTATTTTCTCAACAAGCGATACGTTATCCTTTAGCAGCTGACTTGACCAAGGATTGTCAATGCCAAGATTTCACCACCAGTTCTGTCTTCATGGAAAGAGAGCAACCCCATAAAGATTGCTGTCAAAAACAACTGAAAGGCCAATTAAAGTCAATAGTTCTCTTCAGTCACGTGTAATAACACTATGAGCCTTGTAAAATCCATGTGAAAATCATGTGAAAAAAAACAGTGTTAAAAAGGCTTTCTTTGCACTGGATTTGTTTCCTCCTCAAATTCAAATACTTTTTCACACGGTTTCTGGCTCGGTGCTTGTTATTTCACATGATTTCCAGAGGGTGTTCGAACTTCATATGTTTTCATACACTTTTGGATTCATAGTGAAACTAAAAAATCCAACAACATTTCTAGGCAGCATGTAAGTGATGTAACTTATAACTTTACCTTCAATGGGCCACTGTAGAGGCACATATCACCATTGACTTCCAATAAAACCATCATTTTCAGTTCCTGCAAGTACAAGAATACAATTTACTATTAGCTAACAGAAGCACTCTGGCAACACTATGAATCCAAAACCAGTTGAACACCATGTGAAATTCACATGGATTTTGAGGATTTTCACATGGATTTCACATGGCATCAGTTCATAGTGCAAGAGGCTGCATTTCCTGCAACGCAATTTGAAAATAGAAACAGCATGATAACTGTTAAGCATGCATGCTCGGCAACATTCAGTGACAACTGATGCTTATTCATATGGAAACAAACTGTCTCCATCCCCATTCTGTGCTATTGAGTCAGTTCTTTGCGAAAAGACAGCACAGGTCTTCCTACAATATTACCTTTAATGACAAGATGTGGTTTTTAAGATCGAGACCTGAATAGATGAATGTGAGATAGTAGATCATGTATCTATCACTGTAGCAACACTATAAACTGAAACCATGTGAAATCCATGGGAAAACCATATGAGAATTGCCTTTTACACATGATTTTTCGTTCTTTTTAAAAACCCACATGCTTTTCACACGTTTTGGATTCATAGTGCGAAAAAAGCCCAATGAAGAGCAGCTAATGCAAATACAAATGAATCTTTATCATACCTTTAGATGGTCGCCATCAACAGCAGGAAGCTCAAAGACATCATCAAGTTTCGTGATTTCACCCATTTCATCCGGTATTACCCTTACCATGCTAAATTTAAAGGAATGCACATATCATTAAACACCGCATTGGAACATTGACACAATAAACATTACTAGACCTCATTGCTATGCAATAATTAGGCAAGGATGAGCCCAGTAGGCATTCACTCATACACGAGGTAGCTAGCAACACAGCTACAAACGGCATACTTTGCTATTGATCATTGTGAATTGCAAGCCATACCAGTCGCAATTAGTTTATATGCAGGATGCCTTGTCCTATGAGTAACAGCAAAGATATTTTCGATTCCCCATCCACCCATTCTACCTATTAGTTGTAATTGTAGTCCTTCCACTGCTTATCAGTGTGACAGGTGCTTGGTTGTAAAAGGGACAGGTTCAGCAGTTTTGCCACCTTGTGATTGCTTGCTTGCTTGCACCGGCTACCTTAAAATAATATTATGACAAATCCCGTCAACCAAGCACTGACACCAAACTCTTGCCTAATTGTTACAGTGAGTTTAACATTATTTGTGATGGATTCTGTTAAACTGCTATCGTTCAACACAATGAATTGACATGACAAACGTATCTACTGAACTCAAATAAAATTGTAGTTCTGAATATTTTTCTATTTCCTTGAAATTTATCTGACCTGAAATTAACTTTAGTTACTATATTACAGTCTATCTATCTTAAGTTACCACTTGTCTTGAGAAAACTCCTTGCTTGGCTCTTAAGTGCTTGCATTTATCTTTTTACGTGCAGAGCTTTGTAAACTTGCTGCCTATTTTGAAAAATAGCAACCAGCAAAGTAATCATCAGTGTCTTCATACGTGAGTTTTTCTGTCATCCGTCTCAAGTAGCAGTAGTATTGAAATCCAGAGCAATCAACCGTTGTAAAGGCTTTACTCGCCACGTCTTTGCATCCCAGCCTAGAAATCACAATTAAATATCATACATTTTCTTTCAAATGTTTTACATTCAATGCATGGCTTGCTATACTATATTGGAGCTAAGGCAATCTTAGAGTACACCCTTTTATAAATTAAACAAAGTCTCCTTTTAAATTGTCACATTAAGATAATTTACAAACGGACATTCAAGGAGCCACACAGGTAAACAATAAACCCCACGTTTGCTGTAAGGTGAAAATTGTCTCAACAACCAACGGTGTATTGCGGGTTAATTAATGATATTATTGACTGTTTGTTGTACTACAATGCACACCACTCATATGCATATCGGATAGATTCAAACACCAATTTCGGTAAAACATGTTTTCTTATTGTATTGTATTGCATTATTTGGCACTTGAACATATCATGGCATGACACGAAGTCTAACAAGTAAGAGCCAGTGTTGTGCCAGAAGACAAAGGAGAAAAGTTGTGTCTACATGGAAACAACACATTTTCCAGGTTGTTTTCCATGTGTGCCCGGGCCCTGGATTTGAACCTAGGAAGTCCAGATTGTAAGTTAGATGACTTACGCACTGAACTAACCAGGCATACCAGGGCAGTTTAGCCTAATTTACATCATAAAGATAATTCAATAAGATGATGTTCAATACTATCATACTTGTCAGACACTTGCAAAACTGATTTCTGTTTTAGGAAAGGACATCCAACTGTTTTAACAGAGACAAGACAATAAGAGTAACAATTACCTGCTGGGCAAAATAGGAAATATCAAAAACATGGACTGATAAGCGAGTTAAGACAATGGATGAGGAGAATTAACAAATTACAAATACATTAAGGCAAGTAGAATGCAACCAATGGGGATGTTGTTGAAAGCGGTTAATATCTTTCTGCTTGTGCAGCTTGTGGAATATTAAACTAGTTGGGACATTAAGTGAGGCGAGTTAGCAAAGGCAGTATGGCAAAAGGAATCGCACTAGCTGTGGGGAATGTAAGCAATAGTGGGTCATTACATATGGTGGCATTAACCAAGTTCAGCTGCAATAAATGATCTTATCAGATGAATGCCAAGTGAGTCTTGTGTTTACCTTGAGATGTGTTCTTCCTCAATCCAAAGTTGTGTAAAACAGTAGTCAGGGGGTAGGGGCTCCATCTCAAAGCTTTCGTTCACAACAGACATGGCACTGCCCAGGTTCTCACGATGCACAGCTGGACTGAGTGTTTTGGCAACCTTCTGATGCCAGATTCGTGGGTCAGACACCCCTGAGCCTGCACCGGAAGCTTCATGAAAGACATCTAGACAAAACATTCCCGGAAATTGAGGACGGTTCATTTGATTGCAGTTTACACATCTTCTAAAGTACCGTAGAAGTCTGTTAATATCACGACCTTGGTGTAGAATAAAAATCTATATCTATATATTAAAACGTCTGGTTATCTGTTTGTAAGTATGTATATTTGTTTGTTCGTTTGCTCAAAAAACGGCATCTAATACTAGTTACCAAGTATGGATTTGCTGACCTCTTGGAGACAACAAGGCTCTGGTTGTCACAGTTTCAAAACACACTGCCTAGTGCCATCGATTAAACCAGATCGAAGTTGAATAATAAAGGTTAGCAAATTAGCACAGAATTCAATGGAGTGGCTTTTCAAAATTTGCATTGACAGCGAGCTATGTTTCCTTGAACTTTGGTGAAATTATCCCTCTTGGATGGGCACCTTGAATTTGCTGTGTTGAATTTGCAAACAATTGCGCTTGAATGGTTGGTAAGGATCTAGTTCAGTCATATGGAAAACGGTTTGCCTCGTAAGAAAATAAAATGAAAATGAAAATTTTGAAACCTAGGAGTGTGATCGAGCAGTGACGTGACAATATCTGGCATGATACGAACTAAATATTACTGTAGCTAAATGTAATTTAGGCAAATCTAAGATCAATTGTACCTAACAGCTATGCAGTGAGATTTGATGCTAGAATCAATTCTGCACAGCTGCTTTGCAGAGAGGTCATCATACATCAGTGACCTCAGAGTAATCTGCATAGTTTTCATAGCTACAACAAGACTATAATGTTGCAATCTTGCTGATTTTTGTTACTTTGTATTGCTGGAAAGAGGCAATCAGTAAAATTGAGATTCTTTCATTCAATTATTGTTGCTCATGCAGCATGTTTTGCATTTAACCTATGGTGACAGCACGGTCGTCTTAAGGGGCCTATCTTAAATGGATAAATATTCTAAAACATACAATTTTGTTAAAAAAGTGTTATTAGAAATATCAGAAATCAAATTGCTCACACTTGCACACATCAAAGAAAGATGCATTAATTCAGTTGCAGTTTGGAGGGATTTGAATTTGCACTATCTAAATAATGTATGGTGAAACCTGTCTATAACGGTCACCTCTGGGACCTCAGAAAAATGACCTTTATAGACAGGTGGCCTTTCTGTCCAGGTTGATTTCTAGAGAAAGTATCATTTCGGGGTTATGAAGAGTGGCCTTTAAACACAGGTGGCTGCTCTATAGAGGTGGCCGCTAATACAGGTTTGACTATACATCTAAACATTTGAGAATGTTACTGAAAAGGCCAATCAATTAATCAATCAATCAATCAATCAATCAATCAATCAATCAATCAATCAATCAATCAATCAATCAATAATCTTTATTTATAGAGGGTATATCCCAATAAAAGGCAAGGTTTGTCTTCCTTGGGGCCCTTTTGCCAATGGCTCAAAATGGATTACAATTTGCAAAAGTTTTAAAACTAACTTCTAAACATTTACAATTTCTAAGCACTACATTTTTTAATTAAGAAAGGTTTAAAACTATTGAGCATGTGTAATAGTACTGGAATACAAAAATATATAAGTTGATATGAGAGAAAATATACAGAGTTATCTAAACATAAAGCATTGCAGAGTTAAAAAACGTGTATTAAAATAGTGACGTAACTAGTTGCCTTTAATTTAAAATCAGGAACAGAGGAGGTCTTTGTAACGATGTCTGGCAGCTGTTTCCACAGTTTTGGCCCACACACACAAAATCTCACTTGAGTCATGGTTAATTTACATCTAGGAATGATCAGCTTGTCTTCTGGAGCGCGACGGGTGTTTCTAGAATGTGTTTTGTTGATGTATTTAAACATTCGCTGCAATTATGTCGGAGCAAGTCCATTTAACGCTTTGAACACGAGCATCACTCTATAATAGATGATGCGATCAGGCAATGGCATCCACTGTAGACATTTAAAAATAGGTGCACTTAAAGCTTAAAACCCGTGCTCCAAATGCCTATTGGAAACAACGGCACTAGCTGACACGTATTGCAAAGAGTAAAATAGATATGCAGCTTTGGATTGACAATAAACTGAGAGGAATTCAAGGAGCTTTTAGTATTGAGAGAAGCTCTCCTTGGAGCATTCCTCAAGACCGAAGAAATCATCATCTACTTGCAGGGAAGATCAGCCCACAACTTACTTTTAAAGGAAGAGTTGCTTTTTGCTTGTAATGGTGAAAACGTGCGACGCAAAGCTGGTGAATTTGATTTTGGAGATGCCAGATACGACACGGTGAGAGGGGATCGATTGAACAATGTTTGTTGTGCGAATGCAGGAGAGTATGACGCATGAGAGATAGACTTAGAAAGCAAAGCAGATGTGCCTCCGTGGACAAATGATGGAAAATCAGTGCCAGAGTAATCCAGGTTTATTGGATCTGGTATATCCTGCAGAAGGAAAGGAACAATAAATTGCGAATCGGGACCTCACACGCGACCAGGATAGATATACAATAGATATCACAAAACATAGAATTTGTACATTTGTTTGTAAATGGAGGGTACAATATTCAGGTGCGTATAAGTTACACTTTGAATGTCTTAGATGTGGTTTGTATATGGAAGGTGGCTTATGCATATAAGGTGCTTTGTTAAACGCCAAACTCATCTTGGACTGATGAGTTTAAATATAGCTAACTGATATTTCAGTCAAGTAAAACTCTAGCCAAGCGCCGCGCTATCGTACTTGTTACCAGTCTCAATGATGCAGTCTATGACAGACCTTTGCATCATCCTGGCCAGCGTTAGTTGTGCATGTCAGCGATCATTGCTACTTCCGGTTGTCATGTATACGCCTGGTTCCTGCTCAATGTGCCCCATTCCCTTGCTCACGACAGTGAAAAGAGCTTGCTAGTCATCCCATCAACACGCAGCAACAGCAGGAGGGAGATAGGCGCTGTGTCTGAACCAGCAGTCCAAAGCACGACGACACAAGTTCCTCCCTCCCATCCCATTTGTCATCTAATGTTGATTATCTAGATTATGAGTAATATTCCACTGCTATTATCAGTGTGACGGTGCTTGGTGGTGCGTTGGTGGTGACAGGGTTCCCATGCTAGCAGTGCAAAACGCATGCCGCACATCTCCCACGGACCAAGAACCAAAGCCACACTCATCTTGGGGCTGATGACATTAAAAAACTGTACATCTAGCGCAACTTAAACAAACAAGCACTTCTGCTTATCGGATGATCCTGACTATGTGTTATTTTCTCAAAATATTATTTGCATTTAATTGACATTGTTTTCATGGTTGAACAAACATCTATCTAATCAATCTATCTAACTCTAATAATTTTTATTATAAGTGTTTACCTGAGGGGTTGCCTTTCCAACTTTCCACAAAGAGTGAAGTCCACATCGTTGATTGTAAGTGAGAACAAGCCCAGTCTCACAACAAGAGAATATCATCTGCTCTGAACCATCTGTGATGAAGCCACTTTTGTGTGAATCTAGAAAAGCAAAATGATTAAAAGAATTCAGAGTATTACATTACATAAAAGCCATTAAATCAAATCATTAAATCAAATGACTATTGAAATCTTTGAGCGACGGACACTTTTCTTTCAATCCTGGATCTAAATCCAGAGTATTACATTACATAAAAGCCATTAAATAAAATCACTAAATCAAATGACTATTGAAATCTTTGAGCGACGGACACTTTCCTTTCAATCCTGGATCTAAATCAGCTTCCCTGTCTGGCAACTTCTTGATTTCGGTGTGTTTGCTTTCAAGTTCAGTTCCAGATTGTTTTTCTTGCTAGAATGATTATAAACCTCCAAAATTTCTTTTAGAGCATCCTTGAGATCAACAAAAGCTCTCACATCATTATGCGTAAACCTTTGCATCGAAGCAGAGCTGAAACTTGGCAAGAACACACTATGAATCCAAAAGAGTGTGAAAACTATGTGAAAACCATGTGAAATGGGAAGCATCCTCTGAGACTTACTAACAGGCCCGCTTTGACAAATCATGTGAATTTGAAAAACGAATGAAAAACCATATGAAAAGGGCACTTTTCAAATGGTTTTCAAATGATATTTCCATGGATTTCACATGGTTCCAGTCTTTAGTGACAGGATTTGTTTATGTAAAAATTGTTCTTTAAATGGTAACTTTCAAAGTGAGTAATTAATGAGGTAATCGACAACAGCTTAGAAAGAGCAGGGCAGCAATAGATTAGCCAATTGCATAAGAAAAAAATGCTGTTCATTCTGCACAACTATCAATACATCTGACACACGAAACGTGCATACCTATTTGCTTGACGACGACCGGTTTGAAATCATCTAAAGGATGCTTCAATGAGAAGACAGTTGGCACGGCACTGAAATAAGCAAAAAAATCAATATCAAGGCTTCATCACAATCAGAAAGCAATCAGATGTAGCAAAACAGACAACAGGCCTCAACTGCTTGCATTATGGGCTCCTTAAAAGTGGTAATTCAACAAGCGGTCATGTCATACAGGTGAATTATATTGTCTACACATGTAACGGATTAGCTGTCTCTTGCCGCAGGTAAGACTGTAGAATAAAAATAGTACACGAAACCAGCTAGAAAAACTGCTCCACGCCTTGCTGTTGGGAGAAGGGTGATTGTGGATGGTATGGAGCTGCCTTCAGGATTGTATTTGAGCCTGATAAAGTCATCCTCTTGCTGTAGAGGTGCACCGATCATGAAATTTGCCGATTATTTTTCCCGATATTTCAACATAATCGGCCGATTAACCGATAAATACCGATTACTAACACAATAGATTTGAAACAAAAGAGAACAAAAGAGTCAACAGTTCTAATGTAATTTTGTATGGATTTTGCCTTACTCAAAATGAAGGAAATAGACGCATTAACTAAAGAAATCCAATATTACGAATGAAACATTGGTATGCCTAAGAGCAAACTCAAACCCAAAATAATATCAACTAGGGCATCGCATTTTGAACCGAGAAACCGGTCTCGAAGGGGTCCCGTATTTTGTTTCGCTGTTTTGAACTCCGATGAAAGCGTTAATGCGCACGTTAAATTCTCTCTCAGTCCATCTTATGCTAGCTACTGTAATCCAAAGTAGGCAGACAAACTAAAGTAACTAAGCCTGCATTTCTTTCAAATCAGGGTAAGCAGCTTTGCCATTGATAACATTAAAAGTGAACGAAGTCGACCTTCCATCGGCCGTGAGAATCGCAAATGTTGCCATAGCAGAGTCAGACTCTGAGAAAGTAGCCAAGAATGATAGTAAACTAGTAGAGTGGTTACATTTTTGACTTTGAAGTAAGAATATCCCAAAGCAGCAGTGTTAGTTGAAGCTATTCCCCTCCTTGCTTTCGCTCTACAGAGCGCGGGGAGCACGTGTTTTGACTGTTCACGCACAGCCGCTCACATGAATTTCTCATCAAAAGATAATGGCGTGACCTTTACTCCTAGAACAATAGCTGGCTCAAATGATGAATGCGTGTTGAATTACAAAAGCCGTAAAACCAACGTAAACAAACAGAGGTGCGTCGTAGATTGCCGCTGCTTTTTTGGGATTTGTAACTTTTTCAACGTGCAACTCAATATCAACTAAACTTCAAACTTAATGTTCAAACTTGATATTGAAATATCAAACTATTACTTTACCGATTATTATTTTATAATCGGCCGATCACCGATCACAAAAATATTGCCGATTAATCGGCTTTACCGATTATTTTCCGATTAATCGGTGCACCTCTATCTTGCTGCTGTTGGGTCATTCTGCAAAAGCCCTGCCACAACAAAATGCTCTGTGGACAGTTTCCTAGGATCCAACAAAATGACCAGTGACCTTTGTAGCTGAGGCAATGTGTGACCGAGCACGATCAACCACTAATTCAACTTGAACTAAGAGTAGATGATGCTGACCTGTCTTGAATTGAAATCCTGTGTAATTCAAAATGTTGCTCGTTTGTATGAAACCTGACAGACTAAACATCCGCACATGTGAAAAAATAACCTGCCCCTATAAAAGCATTAAGACTTTCTCGCAGACATCGTTTCTATGAACGTTTAAAGTAAAATCCATCTGTGTTTTTTTTCATATTCAAATTATTTTACGTCGGTCGAGTTTGGTTCCTTACACCATCATTATGCAAGTTTTCGAAAGCTGATTAAAACTAGAAAATGGCTCAAACTCTAGAAATAATTGGCATCGTCGTGGTCAGAGGATGTTACTCTAGTAGGATCTGCTGAGACCACGCAGCCTGCAAAGGCACGTTTAGAATTTAAGAGTTGATGCAAATACAGTATATGGTAAACTGGTGCCTGATTAGATAATGTCTCATAAATATTCATCCAACCTTCCAGTTTCGTTAGATTGCTCATACGATGTCAGCTTTCGTTCGATGCATAAACCAGTTGCCATTGACCAAACCCTAGACACCTGAGTAAGAATAAGGAATATCCAACATTATATTAAAAAGGCTTATAGGCATAACACATAGAATATCCAACATTTCATTATAAACTGTTATAGGAATAACAGATAAGTGGGACGCAACCTAACAACCATGGCTTATCAAACCAGTTTCTCACCACTGAAGCTAATTATGCCTTCATTCTAAATTTATTCACGTTCTCAAAAGAGCTGAAAACAATCATTTTAACTTGGTTTTACTAACACCATGAGCTAGCTAACTTGCTAACACATTTTACTTTTAATGGGGTTCTAATTAATTCCAACTTACAGAACTCAGCAAAGAGGCAGCCTTAAGACTTACGGAAAGGAAGCAAAATGATATAACAGGCTTTTAATGAGTTGGACCATTCTAATGAGCATTGAAGCGCTTTTAACAAGGCTTGAAAGTGTTAGACCGATCTCAGCGCAACCACCTATTGAATGATACCAGAAAGAGTTTCTCAGTGGTTAGAGCTGGCCATCTTATACTTACAGAGAACAATCAGAACAACTTAGACAAAAACGTTAATATACTAATCTCAAGGATATAAAGGGTCACACGGAAAATTCAGATATGAGAAAGAAGCACAAATCTAGTAATCAGACATTTGCAATTCCTCTAAATTGTTTCAAAAGGGGAACTATGATCCAAATCATTGTGTTTTAAAGCATAATTTATGAAAAGATGCAGCTTTCAGTATTTAAAGTTCTATTGACTTTATTTGGTAAAGACTATGAGTAAAATAATTGCATTACTCAGAACAACCACTTCTTAAACAAACAATATTCGTTACTCAATCTCCACAGCTCCATTAACTTTAGCAGACAAAACCTTGTTACAGGCAAACCTTGAATGGAAAGGGGCAGTAATAGTTCAGTCCAGTTTCGGTGAAGACAGACAACTGATTGTCTTGAACGATGCAAAGACATGCTGTCAGAAAGATAAAACAAGAAAACATTTGCAAAGAAAAACAAAACAATGCATTATATTCAATTCCAGAAAACCAAGCGAGAATTTAGCAAATGCAAAACCTCAACACCATGTAAATCTACTAATAGACCTTTTTCACGAGCTACCATTATGGGAAAAACCAATGCATTGTGGGGCAAGTTGCACTATGAACTGATACCATGTGAAATCCATGTGAAAATCATGTGAAAAACCATGTGAAAAGTGCCCTTTTCACATGGTTTTTCACACTGTTTTCTAATTCACACGTTTTTCACATGGTTTTTCACAAGGGTTTTCACATGGTGTTTGAAATTTCACATGGTTTTCACATGATTTTCACATGGTTTTGGATTCATAGTGTTGAGTGCCTGAAGTAGCGAAAAAGCTTAGTTTCTGACCCATAATATTAACGAGAATCATTTAATTAAGCAAAGTAGCGCAGCTTGAAGAAGTCTGCATCAGTATCAAATCCGACTTTCTCTGTATTCCGAAATCAGAGACATCAACATTCCCCATAATGCACTTGCTTTTTCCAAAATGGTAGCCTGTGAAAATGGTCTATTAAATTCATCCACCCGAGATAAGGGTGGCTTTGGTATTTGTACTTGGCTTGCGGGAGGTGTGCAGCATGTGTTCTGTGCTACTAGCATGGGAACCATGTCATCACAAACCCCTCATTAAGCACTGTAACACTGATAAGCAGTAGAAACATCACAACTCATAAAGACTACAGCTGAAAAGTGGGGTGATTGGGTGGGACAAATTTGCATCATCACGATTGATATGGTTTTCTTAGACACCATACTAGTGCTTGTCTCCCTTCTATTATTGTCACTCTCCTCCTTATAATCTGTTAACTAGATCATGTACTTTAGTACATTAACAGGTCTTCGCTCCTTCCACTGTTTATCAGTTTGACTGATGCTTAATTAATAGGGGATGTGACAGGTTTGCAAGCAGCAGCAGTCAATGGTCTTCTCATCAAGCACCAAGGCCAAAATATCTATATTATTATTTCAAAAACGTCTGTCTGTTTGTATGTATGTATGTATGTATGTATGTATGTCTGTTCAAAAGCCGGCACCTGTCACTCATTAGCAAGTACGGATTTTCTGACGTTTGGGAAAAAACACAGCTCTGGTTGTGCACGGTTTTCAAAACACACCGCACAGCGCAAACCCTCAAACCAGGTCAAAGTTGAACAATGCAAATTGGTGCAGAATCTAACGGAGCCGTTTTGGAAAAGAACACCTTGAAACCGAGCTATGTTTTCTGCAAGTTTGACTTAATTTGTCGAAATTATCGCTGTGGTGTG
>OFHS01001733.1:0-25359 GCA_900245855.1 Calvadosia cruxmelitensis
TTTATTAAATAAATATATAGTTATTTAATAATATTTATATCCGTTAGATACAGTATATACACTAACAGTTCTGTAGAATTTTTTGACAAGGATAGTCTTTCACAGAGGGGAGGCTTGTTTGGAAGCGAGTCCATCATCTGAATAACAACAACAACAACGTTCTGCCACGTTGTCCACCTCACGCTGTTGGCTTGGAAATCTCTGCAACATTTTGGGCAGTATAGCTGTGTTTCTTGTTCCTTATTTAACATTAAACTATAACATTTTGGTGATACCGTGACTTTCAGAGGTGAGTCTGTGATCTTTGTTTCTGTTCTGATTTTATTTGTACGGCTGCCTTACAAAAGACTATTTTAAACTCCGACAAGTAAGCTTGGATTTGTGCAAAGAAATGTCAGAGTTCTTGTTGTCTCTTGTCTTGAAGAACGCATGGCAACTTATGCTTTGATTCCAGGCATTATTATAACCTATCAACATATAAACCTTATGATTTTAAAGTTATGAATAGTCTACTGGTACAGCGCATAGAAAAAGCAAGATTAGGTCCTATTTACTTCACCTGTTGTCAAACCGGGATAAATTAGGCTACAATTTCGTTCACTTCAGCAAACTGTCTTTCCTGAAGCTCTGAACGCTATCATTCCTGTGGAAAATCTTTTACCTGTTACCTTTTCTGTAGTACCTAGGTGCAAAAATTCCGTTCTCCACAATTTTGTTGACGTTTTTCTGTTGACGTTTGATCTATGCAAAATGTCCATGGTCTAGAGTTTTAATTCCAATTAATTTAGTCTATTTTATTTGAAAACTCTACACAGACTCATTTAATGAATATTTTATACACCGTATAGAATTGTACACATATATAACACTATTGGATTTGTAATACAATTAGCGCTATACCGGACTGGAATTTATGCACTGCGCCTCCGCCGCGCAAATCTGGCCTGCTGGATCCGCAGCCACGCAGATTCTGAGAAATGAGCTCAGCTGCAGACATTTTCATCAGAAAAACAGGCTCTGTACGCGCAATCCTTACTGTAACTCTGTTATTCAAGCTGATAACCGCGGCTGGACCGCGCATTTTTGTCACATCAACGAGGGGCCAGCCGCGCAAAATATTTCGGAAAATTTTTCTCCACCGCGCAAAATACAAAGATTCCAGTCAGGGCGCTATATAAATGATTGTACAAATACAGTTACAAAAGTAGACCCAGACTGGAATCTTTGTATTTTGCGTAGCAGAGAAAACAATTTACCAAAATATGTTGCACATTTGGCCTCTCATTGAAGTGACTAGTGACACTAGTCCAGCTGCGACTATCAGCTTGAATAACAGACTTACAATAAGGATTGCACGGACAGAGACTGTTTCTCTGAAGAAAATTTCTGCAGCTGACAAAGTAATACCAAATTAAGACAATTCAAATTCATTTTATCACCATATTATTCTACCCTGCTATGTCTTTGCAATCCAAAATCTCTTTCATTGGACAACAGTAGACTCTGACAATGTCAACCGTCTCAATTCAGCTGTGGCTGTGGTTTTAAGTCGGTGGTATTCACATGCCTTGCATCAGCACGGTGTCATGGAATTGATTCCAATCTGCTAAACAAGCACAGATTCATTTCCTGAGCAGCATCAGATGTATGTATCTATGTATGTATGTATTTAACTCTCAAGTATTTTACAAATAATTGACAGATCAACGCCAACAAAATTATGCTTACAGCTAGTGATAAAATGGAACGGTGCATAATTGAATAATAAAAAAAAGCTTCGTGCTTATATATACAGTTAAATTTTAAAATTGTTCTCTCAAGGACTTGAAGCGAGCCATTCCTCTCCTGAGCTTCTCAGTTGGAGGGTTTGACATCATGATTGACAGTGCTGGGCCATTGGCACTTCTTGCCTTTAAAGTGGCGCGTTTAGCATCAGATGACCAAAATCTATCCAAAATGCAGCTGCTAACACTGCCGCTACTAGGACGCGCTGGGCCAAACTGGTTGCCACATTGCCATGGAATATTGCCTCGTCCCTGAAGAGACGTATGAAAATCAAGTTCTGAGCTTATACCATACCAAAATCGTTTTCCATTAATTTTGATTGGCTGTGACCCAGCACTGCTGCTAATGTGTAACTAGAACTACATAATTAGTGCACAGTTGAAGAGGAAGTATTGTTGTCCTACTGTGCAGACCACCAATAATTATGCGTAAACCATTTCGATTGTTATTTTAGAATGAAAATCAAAGAGACCAGCAGGACTGCTAATATAGCATGGAGCCCTGGCGAACAATACCCTATATATCTTGCAGCAGGCACTGCAGCTCAGCAACTTGATGCCACCTTCAGGTAAGTGGAATAAGGCAGTGGATAGTTTGCAGAGAAAAAATAAAAACGAATTAGGGCACATGTATCGATTAGTGTAATTTTCAATCAGATTTCAAATGTCTAAACCCACGCTCAATTGTAAAGCATACTCGGCATCAAGCATCATAGTTAGGCTATCAATCATCATGCGTTCCTTTTACAAGCATTCCAGTCAATAAAGTTTGCACACAATTACAAACATGTAGACAAAACCTATTTTTATTGGCAAAAGTTCATAATAACCCTACTCCTAGAGAACTAGACTGGTTGTCACTGTGATACAGCACTCACATACTTTACAATTAACTTTCTACAAACAAAAACTTCCATTACCCTCCAGAGCTCAAGTTCCCTCCTTGGTTGGAAGCTACATTCACTAGAAGATGAACAGGGCAAATGCGTCTTGTTTGTCCGTTAGAAATCCACACAATGACATCATTTGGAATCAGTGCTATACACGAGTGCTGTTTTAGAGTGCAAGATGTACCAAACCGCAGATTCCAGAGGGAAAACTGTGGGTCAATTCATACATTAGATTTTTTTGTTGCAACTGCACAGCACATTCATACATAATGATATAAACGGATAACTTACAGAAGTAATTCTGGTAAAAATGTCTAATACAATATAATTAATTTCCAAAACATTGAAAACTATAAAATTACTCTAGAAATATTTACAATACTTACTACTAAACTTATTTATTTAAGAAATAAAAAATTAATAAACCTGACCTGACTATTTACAAATTAAAAATCTCGTCCATCAAGCCTCTTGAAGAAATGGTGCCTAAAACACAGGCTGCGTTACATTACATTGGCTTCTACACTGTGATATTTCCGTTACATCTGTTCCTCCGTCCTTGGTGCAACAGTGTTAGTATAATACCACAGTAATGTGGTGTACCGTGTTATGCTGTTGGTTCAGGAGTGATAGTGCTTTGGAAAGTTGATCTTTACGTTTAGGGAGAATATGTAATTTTGCCCTCAGCATCAGATGTAATTATAATAAATTAACCCTCGTCCTGCTCGCAGAACTAGTTAAATGAAGACTTGAAGTTGCTTTATCGATTACTGATTGGTTGATTGCTAGGGACTAACTATGTGATTGGTTATGTGTTGCTACTTCTGACCTGTTTCAAAAACGTGTATACACGTCAATAGCAGGACAAGGGTTAACAAATATACCATTAGTGCCAACTGACGCTAATTGTGTTAGACACATGTTCCAAATTAAGCCAAACTTAACTTTCAAGATTTATAGATTGTCTTAAGGAATTATTGTAGTAAGGAATGATTGCATTGTGGTAATAGTATAGCTTCATTTATTGTTTTTATCAACAGTACATCTGCAGCTTTGGACATCTTTCATGTTGATTTGAGTAAGCAAGACAAGGAGCTGTCCATTGTAGGATCGTTACCATGCGAAATGAGGTAAGGCGTGGTTCTACGTTGATTGCCAACTAATTGTAACCCTAGTGACTAAATTCCACTTTTGATATTCGAGGTGCTAATTCACCTGCTAATTCATGAGTCGACCCCAGACCCAGGGTTTGAATCTTGACGGGTTCAAACTGTGGACTGTGGGCTAGCCCCCGCAACTGATATGTCTCCAAGGCGCTCCTTATTCTATCGGGCTGTGAGACGGAGATGAGCACTGCAAGGATAGCAAAGCCACAGTACCCGAGGCAAACTTACTTAGTATGCCTAATGGTTAGCTTATACATATAAGCCCGCATGATTTCTATGCCTCGCACGGTGCGAAACAGCCAAGATGCTGTGAATCACCCATGCAGCCTCTCACAGCAACGGCATGGTTAAAACTGCTAGGACTTCCACGTACCGCACAGTTTGACTGGTGCTTGGTTATGGTGACAGGTTTCCATCGCAGCTGCGACCATTGGCAAGTAAGTAGCTCCCATCTCTCCAGTCATTTGCAAGTAAGCAGCTCTCATCAAACCAAGTACCATCACCAAATAACTCATCTATGGGGATGAGTTAAATAGTAATGTTTAGCTCCTGAAAATGCAATGCGAGGATAATAGTACATTTGTTTGTTTGGTACAATGAGACCTGTCTATAATGGTCACTTTTGGGACCTGAGCAAAATGACCTTTATAGACAGGTGGTCTTTCTGTCCAGGTTGATTTCAATAGAACGTGCCATTTTGGGGTTATGAAGAGTGGCCTTTATACATAGGTGGCTTTTCTATAGAGGTGATTGGTAATGCAGGTTTGACTGTAGTTGAATTGTATGTTATTTGTGCTTCTTTCTCATTTATTAACACAACCTTCTCTTGTTGCAGATTGCATAAGTTGATCTGGGGAAAGCATGGCTTTGCCAACGGACAATACCCATCTGGGATCTTAGTTGGAGGTGCAGACAATGGAAACGTCTTCGTTTGGGACGCCAAGAAGATCCTCCAGGGAAATAACTCCGCTTGTAACATTCTTCATCTCACAAAACACTCTGGTCCTGTCCAAGCCCTCGACTTCAACTCCTTTCAGACAAATTTATTAGCAACAGGTGGCGGTGAATCAGAGATCCTAATTTGGGATCTTAATAACCCAACCAACGCGGTCAGCCCTGATAACAAATCTGCCGCACCAGATAATATCAGCAGCGTCATGTGGAACAAACAAGTCCAGCATATCTTAGCGTCGGCGTCACCCTCCGCTAAAGTTGTTGTTTGGGATTTGAGGAAGAGCGAACCAATCATCAAAGTTGGGGAATTATCACCGACTGTAAGTTAGATAGATAGATAGATTTTTTATTCGACCATCAAAACAATGTTAATTACATACAAATATGATTTTGAAGTAAAAAAATATATACATGGTCAGGATCATCCCATAAGCACAAATGCTTGTTTGTTTGGGAAGCCCTAGAATTACAGGTTTATAAATTGAAGTTAGAGAAATAATTAAACAAGTTTGTTGAATATTAAGAGAAGCAAAGAAAAGAACTGATAAAATTCTGGGATTTAAATACAAAGAAAGATGAGAAAGAGAAAATCAAAAGAAGTTCAGTAATAAGTAGTAATCGGGTATAGTTGGGTCAGTTTAGTTGCATATGTAGTATGTTTTGCAATCACTTTTATCAAACAGTCACGTATGACAAGTGGTCACTTGTTGTTGAAACGGTGATGTTTATCAAGCCTCCTCTTCACCTTATTTTTCGTCATGGTAACACATTTCCACAGTTTACAACTCAACACATCAGAAAACTTAGGTAGGTAGATAAAAACAATAGCGAATCCATCGAGCTCATTTATAAAACTATATGACATAGTGACATCATTCGCTGTCAGGCTCTCCACTGCTGCCATCTACTTGGCGCGGTTGTTGCGATCTGCTGCTGCCTCGATGTAAGTAAGCCATCGCAGAAAAATTAAATGACAAACAATAAGTAAACAAATGAGCAAAATCACAAAGACGCATGGACAACAGGCTCCCCTGTAGACAATCATTGATAGATTGACGATTGTTCACTTGATAATAGGTCTATAAAGCATTTTCTATTTAAAGTTGACCTGTCTATTAACGCCACCTGTCTGTAAAGACCAATTTTCGTCAGTATCCAAATGGCAATATCTTCTTTACGTTTCAACACATTAGACAGGCTCTTGTCAAATCGCTCTATTTCAAAATGTTTCCTTGATATTTTAGTCGCATTACAAGGCTATAGCGTGGCACCCGGAAGTTGCAACACAGATCGTCATGGGTAACGAAGATGACAGGAATCCAGTTATCCAGGTTTGTTCATTGCGCATTGCACTTTGACTGTCGTGGAATCTATATTGCACCAATAAACTTGCGTGTTGATGATGTTGTTGTGTTTGTTTTGCAGATGTGGGATCTTCGTTTTGCAACATCTCCAATGAAAACATTTCAAGGCCACCAACGGTACAAGAGTTATCTTTACCGTGTATTAGGATATAATTAGATAGGTATATATTATGTGGTTGTGTGAGATCTAAGCAAAGTTAAACTCACACCATTTGTGCGGCAGCATCTGAGAAAAGGAGCCTGGGCCCTACTCTCAGAGATCACTGGTAATTAGAGATTGAACATCAAAAGAGATGCGTGCATGTCTAGAGCAAGTTCCGCATGGCACTTACATTCCAGCTTCATCCTTACTCCATGCTAGTTATTGCTATTCGCTCGCGATACGGTAGCCAATAGCCTTTCGTCTTGCTAATCAATCCCCAACCGCCGTCCTCTTATTAATTTCTTTTAGCGTGCTGCATTTGCTTGTTGAACTAGGCATACCGTTTGATGTTCCCTTTTAAATCTCTGGCATTTTGCAAGAATCTAAACAGAGTTTATTTGTTTGTTATAATCTTAACAGTGGGATTCTGCAATTGGCTTGGTGTCCTCAAGATCCAGATCTGTTGCTATCATGTGGAAAGGTAACATGATACAGTTTGTCTTGCTGAGAGACCACCTCCAATTGGTCTCGTAATGGTTCCAACAATTCATTTTACCTGTCTTAAGTGACCACCTGTGTTACGAGACCACTTTACATCGCTACCTTGGGTGTGCGCTCTAGACACATTTGACTGTATTCCTATTGCTTTTACCTTGTTTTTGTTTGTTTAAGTTTTTTGGGATGTAATATTAGGCGAGACGCAGTATTAACCAGTATGCTATGAACCTCGTTATGCTGTAGCACGTCACGTTCAACAGAGATCTTTTCACAAACTGTGTCCTTGGTACTTACAAGTGATCAGCATGCTATTGCCGACAGCCAATACGAAAAGTGTTGACCTGGCGTCCCTCAGCTCCTCTTCGCAAAGGACAGGGAAATACCCAAACGTACTTAGACAGACCATTTGCACGAACTTGCCCAAAAGAGGGTCGTCTGACAGTTTTTAACCTTCTATATAGTACAATTTTTAAGAAAATGTACATATTGTTTTTACTGTAATTAAATAATAAAAATAAGTGACAGCTGCATCAAATCATCAATGTATTCAATGTTTTAGGATAATCGCATCTTATGCTGGAATCCTAATACAGAACAAGCTGGTGGAGAGGTAAGCTGTGGTATGGTCAATTACTGCTAATTCTCAGTTAAGATTGTTGTGTTAATTCCAGCACAAATGCTCGAACGGGGTCAATTTTGAGTAGACCTGATGCAAGTTGGTGCAGATGCTAACGAAACTATTTTTTTGAGAAAGGTTCCTTAAAGCAGAGTTATAATTTCTGTATGTTTGATTGGATTATCTATTCGGAGTGGCCTCCGTAAATTCGTTGTGCTTGCTTTTTGTTGATTGTTCTACTCAAATATTTGATATGATCTATTTTAGTCTCTTGGAAGTTGCATCTGAGCTGCGTAAGATAGATGTAAAGAATACGCAGCATACAACGCTGGCCGAATTTGCTTAGCAGCGCATATCAGCTAGTACTTAAGTAGGCTTGTTCTTCACGGAAGCTACAGTCAAACCTGTATTAGTGCTCAGTCACCTCTATAGAGCAGCCACCTGTGAATAAAGGCCACTCTTCATAACCCTAAAATGACACTTTCTATAGAAATCAACCTGGACAGAAAAGCCACCTGTTTATAACGGTCATTTTCCTTAGGTCTCAGAGGTGACCATTAGACAGGTTTCACTGTATCGTTCTTTTTGCCTGATTGTAATGAGCAGACCTTTGTCCTTTATGATTGTTTTGCAGTTCTGAATTCATCTAATTGAATTGATCAAATACTATGATGTTTGTACAGCAAAGAACTGAGTACATTTGTGCCTAATTTTAAATACCGGTAGATAGATTCTTCTCCGCGACCTCTTGCTTTGTTTTTCTTCCCTCTCTTGATTTATCTAAATTATAATCTGACTTTTCATAAACTCTATATTGTGTTAATCTTCAATTATTCATGTAATCTTTCGTATCCCAAACAAACAAGCAATTGTACTGGATTACCCCAAACATATATTTGCTTCTTGTCTTATTTAAAGTTTGTTATTGTATCACGTTAAATCCACATTCAAATACATTAGCTATCTGATTGTTCTTCCATCACAGATTGTTTACGAATTGCCCACATCCTCTCAGTGGAGTTTCGATGTGAGCTGGTGTCCACGTAATCCGGGGATGATTTCAATGGCATCTTTTGACGGTCATATCAGCGTCCATTCTGTCATGGGTGGTTCACAGCCATTGCCAAGTACTAACCAGGTAAGCAAATGTGGTGCCGTACATTGTAGGTCTCTCGAACAAACATCTGGAGTACTTACAGCATAACGTCAATCATGTAGTTTACTTTCAACTTTTGCTTTTGTATCTACATTTTTCTGAAGATGTTCAAATTTTTAATTATTACCTATCTGCCTGTTGCCAATCTGTTACTTATTAGTTTCATCATTACTAGCGTCTAACATTAATATAATGTAGCGGTGGAGACAGCTAAAAGCTTCAGGAAGTTGTAATGACCATTCTTGTCTGATTCTTTGCCAGTTTGCTGGCTTCCATCATACCATAGAGGCCATTGTATGCTGCAACCCCCCTCATAACTAAATCTTCTTTGAATATTGATGAAATAGTAATTAAACAGGAAAATTACATTAAACCTGTGTACTAAAGATGCCTGTTGCAAAATGTTGGGAGCCAAACCGCCACAGAGCTCGTGTAAATACCATGCAAAAATGGTCTGTTCACAGGGTTGCTCATTCGTTATTTATCTTTAGAGTGACTTTTCTTTAATCCCTCGATATGCTGGTGTGTGTTTTTACTCAGATATCTTTCTTTTCTTTCATTTGGATAGGTCGCGGAAGCTTTTGGCACTGGAACAGTGCCGCCTCAGGACCAACCCCAATCGATGATAATTGAACCACTGAAGAAACCGCCGCGATGGATGAAGAGGACATGTGGAGCTCGTTTTGGAGTAAGGAACATTCCAGAAGTCCCTTTTGGGTTTTGATTAAATGAATGAAGACAATACAGTGAAACCTGTCTATAACGGTCAACTTGTCTTTTGCAGTTTGGCGGAAAGTTGATCTCTTTTGGTAACGTTAAAGACGAGCCTACCAAGCAGGTATTAATTTGTGTTGTTTTACTTCAGGTTTATAATAATACTAGCTGGTCCGCACTGCTTACGCGACTGCGTCCAGCGTCGTTGCTTCGCATTTGAGCGGAGGCTAATTAGTCCAATCCAAATCACAGTTTTTCGTTTTAGCCGAGAAAGCAGTATCTCCTACCTGAACATAGTAAAATCAACTTTAGGAACATTAGAAATAGCTGGTCCGACCTGCTAAACCGATTCAGACAGCGTCCAATGCTGCGGATTGTTTCTCAACTCAGCTACGGCTCCCAAAATCCTGAAATCGATCCTTCGAACCATTTGAACGCAACAGTTTACAAAGGCAAGCAAGGCAATTTGAAGTTGCCCATTCCACAGCAATAATTACATCAAACTTTGTCAAACTTGCAGAAAACATATCTCGGTTTCAAGGTGACCTTTTCAAAAACGGCTCCGTTAGATTCTGCACCAATTTGCATGTTCAACTTTGACCTGGTTTGAGCATTGGCGCTGTGCGGTGTGGTTGGAAAACCGTGCACAAGCAGAGCTGTGTTGTTTCCAAAAGGTCGGAAAAATCTGTAATTGTTAATGAGTGGCAGGTGCCTGGTTTTGAACAGACAAACAAACATACAGACAGACGTTTGTGATATATAGATATAGATGATTTTGTATCGTTTATCATTTAATTGGGTGCCGTTACGTGAACAGCGTTTATTTATGTTTACTAATACAGTGAGTCAAACCTGTATTAGTGGCCACCTCTATAGAGCAGCCACCTGTGTATAAAGGCCACTCTTCATAACCCCAAAATGACACTTTCTATAGAAATCAACGTGGATGGAACGGTCACCTGTCTATAAAGGTCATCTTCCTAAAGGTTTCACTTTAAATTCATCACAGAAAGATTTAAGAAGGTTACGGTTGTATACAAAGCTAAAATCATTAGCAATAAAATCTTGACAAAGACCATCAAAGTAAGTAACTGTTAAGGCAAACCCTCATCAACATTGAATAAATTCACTCCAGATGTGTTGTTTACCGTGTAGAAGACAAGACATCCAGATTCCACAATGGATATATAGCTGAGACGGTTTGTGTAGCTGGTCTCAAAAAAGGGAGAGACAAGAGATTCTCTGCCGTGCGTATGACCGTTGATGTTAGAGTTCTATGCCGTGAGACACAGCGTACATAACGAGACAGTTGTTGACATGACAAGGTGCAGAGGCAAAAAGGATAAGTACAGGATGGCAGGGCGACATACTCTCATCATCATCATCATCATTATCATCATCATCGTCTTAATTTAGGGAGGCTATCCTGATAAGCTTTCGCTTGTCTCCCTCAGGGCCCTCCAAACTCTATATATGTCTAGACAATCGACTACAGTGAGTTCTCATTACAACCACACCTCAGTTGCTATAACAAATATTGATTGTTTGTTTCTTTGCTCCAGTTGTTTGTCAGTCAAGTTGTGACGGAGAACGATTTCCTTCAGCGTTCACACGAATTGGAAAACTGTCTCGTTAACGGAAATTTAGAACAATTTTGCAATGAAAAGATTGACCTATGTCAAAGTGAAACGGATCGAACCCTTTGGAGATTTTTGAAGGTGATGACATGATGAAGTATTGTTTTGATTTTTTGTTATGACATTTTAATGCGGCAAACGATTGATTGATTAAGTAACTGAATAAATGGTTTGCTTGTGAAAATTTCAGGTCAACTTTCATGCAGAACCGAGAACATTATTCCTTGATCTTCTTGGCTATAATCAACAAGAACTGGCGAAGAAGGTAACCAGGAATTAACTAGTGTCTCTCTTGTTCATTATCACAATTCCATCAATTGAACTCTACCGGACGTGTGATAACCTTTTAACAATACAGTAACTAGCTCGTTGACCAAATGAACAATTATTTATTTTTCCATGTCATGTTTCTGAGGTAAGAGCTGTTCTCCCCGAAATTTCTTCAACTTTCTTGTCAAAAGCGTTGGTCGAATGAAGTAAACCAATCAGAGAGACCTGAGAGAAATTTTCTTTGTAAAACATTCGATTTAATCCCAAGGGACGGTTGAACAATTGTCAGCCGTGAATTAGCAACATCTAGAGCTGTTTGTCTGGATTTTTTATCATATCTCTCTAGCCTATTAAGCCCGGGGCAAACGACGCAACATTTGCACACAACATCGTCCAACAATTGTTGGGCGCGAAATGTTGCGTCGTTTAGCCACCGTGTTGGACGGTGTTGCATGGTGTTGGGACTTGTTGGATGTTGTTGCGCTGTTTTTGATTCAGATCAAAAACATTTTCGATGTTGGACGAAGTAGAGGAATTTTTACGAGACTAGCACCTTTTAATGACACACGACAACGTCTACGCAGGCACAGTATGACAAACTAACGCACGTGATGTGCTTTCGTGTGCCTCCAGGTCGGCAGCCCAGTGCAAATAAACAAATAAATAGAAGAAAATTACGTATATGGCCAGCGCACTTGAAATAAATTGTTTCCAGCAGAAAATGGAGCACGCTGAATTCCAAGAGCACTGTTTCACTGATGATGGCTTTAGAGATAGCACAACTACGGAACCATAGGAAGACGAGGACTCCGAAATAGCTGCATTGCTCCGAGCGCTAGACAATTTGGGCAAACGCAAAGCTCCAAACAATAGTGTTGATGACGATGTTGCGTTCACGTTTAGCCACCCCCTCACAACATTCAAATTTCGTGCCCAACAATTGTTGGGCGATGTTGCGTGCAAATGTTGCGTCGTTTGCCCCGGGCTTTAGATTGCGATAAACTCAACTGACGTTATATGGAGTGTTTTCTTAATCGCCTTATTGTGCTTATATCCTAATGAATCCTGGTCGGAGAAGAGACACGTGCTTGTGTGCATCTTCATCAAACTATCCAGAGCTACTCACAATATTCCTCACAGGAAAGAGGCATTTATATTGAGGAGGGGGATATGCGAACAAGGCTCTGATACACAACACAACACAAGTAATAGCCATTTGCGGCGTTGTTTGGCCCAGCTTAAGGACAGAGAGAATCCTGGGTCTTCCGTGGGTAAGTTAGCTGAAGTTTATGCTGTGTCTTGATGATTTACTTCTCAACTTTACGTCTCAGATTGCTGGAGTTGTGTCACCAAAAGAAAACATGAGTCGTGGTTCGCTGTCTGATTTTGACGCTGGTGAACTTGCCACAAAAATGCAGCTGCTCTCTGCCGCTGGCGTAAGTGTCTTCATATGTAGGATTTAAAGATGATGTTGTTTGTTGCAAATTGGAATAATTAGATATTGTTTTATCTCCTCGGGTTGTATTCAGGACAAAGGCGTAGCGCAAGACTAAATCCCTGGCCTCATTGAAAGGTTTTAACCCTTGTCCTGCTCATAAAACTAGTTAAACAAAGACTTGAAGTAGCTTTATGGATTGCTGATTGGTTGATCACCAGGGACTAACTATTTGATTGGTTAGATGTTGCTACTTTTGACTTTCTTTGAAAACGTGTATACACGTCAATAGCAGGACAAGGGTTAAGAGATCAGCCTGAGACTCTGAATGGACTAAGGCCGGGTTAGCCAGGACCATGGTATATTGTGATGTATAAGCCTTATAGACTGACACCCAGTTTCTCCCTAAATTTCCAGCACTCATGCATGATAAGCGAAGGTGACATTTATTGCAAATTATTTAGTGCTAGAAATTCAGCGTGTACACGATTATACACAGTAAATTTCAAGCCTCATTGACAGGAAGAATTTAGAGTGAGACATGTGACTGAAACCACGGCTCAAGAGTCGCCTAGTACCAAATGTAAATCTTAGGCAAATTTCTAAATGTTGGTATACAAGGCTTGAGATTCAGACCCAGGCTAGGCTTTTGTCCCGGCTTATAAAACCCATGTTATTGGTTATCTGGTAAATGCTAATAGAATAAATTATGTTCTCCTAAGTTCCAAAATGTTTTTTCTAATTGTGTGGTATTTTTTGTTAGATTTTGCAAGCAATCATTTGACTGCCAAACTCTTTTGTTACAAAATGTGTTTGTCTGTTTCATTAGGAAGACGGCATTCCTAAAGGCGAAGGTGGACTATTTGCCAGCGGATCTGCATCTCCTGGAAACAAGGTACCGTTCAACCTCGTTAATATCGCTATGGTTTTCCACTTCAAAATCATGAGAACAAGCGAGTAATGATATTAAGAGGGTAAGAATATTCTATTCTGACAGTGCTTGATTATCCAACTGATGTGATATTAAGTTGGTACATTGAAACCTGTCTATACCGGTCACCTCTGGGACCTGAGAAAAATGACCTTATAGACAGGTGGCCTTTCTGTCCAGGTTGATTTCTATAGAAAGTGTCGGTTTGGGGATATGAAGAGTGGCCTTTATACACAGGTGGCTGCTCTATAGAGGTGGCCGCTAACACAGGTTCAACTGTAGCAATATTAACCAAGGTGATATTAACACATATGTCATAGTTATCCGTAGGTAAGTAGAATGCAAGCCACATTTTGGAGGTGTAGATAGTTGAAATGTCGTCAAGCATTTTCCTGGGAAGCCTTTTCTTTGCACATTGTGTGAAGCATATTGTGGTCACCTATAGGGAGGGGTACGTTAACCGTGTTAAGCTGATGTAATTTCGTTGTGTTAAATTTTGCACCCCCTTAAGATCTTGCTCTACTTTTGATGAATTTTTTACATTTTTGCAGACACCTTTGTCAGAAACTGATGCTTCAAATCCGTTCGATGCCATAGCAGCTGCTGCAAGCACAAGTGGTTGTGTATCTCTAGATGCCAGTACGTATCTATTGTCAGTTAGAAAAGTGTACTTCACATCCAATGCTAGATGGCCTCCTTTGTTAGGTGGAAGCAATCATTTTCTATGAATGAATTATTTGGACTGGTTTTTGTTTAGGTGCAACAAATCTTCCTACGGCGCCGTTAGAGATACCAGCTGGAGATGGTATGAAACAGTTTTTTATCTTGAGATTTAAACTTGAGGACTGATTTGAGACTAGAGGAATAAGTCAGACTTGCGAGAAAAGACATAGGCCTTTGCGGCTATTTGCACTGACTTTGCGGCTTTCGAGACAGGCCTTTCCACCATGACAAAGAGAATCGACGTTACCTTGAAGGAGAACATGGAGTTTCTCTATAAGATTGTATTTTGGCTAAAATCACATGTTTGCCCCATTACTGTGTGCTTTTATAGTTCTTATCAGTTAATTTTGCGCTGCAAGATGAAATATTGCATTTTTGGTCTCAAATATCAACTTTTGGATGATTCGTTTGCCGTTTTAAATGGACCAAAAATTGTAATCCAATTAAGCGGACCCAACTTTACAATGAAACTTCGTTAATATCGCTATGTCTTTCCAGTCAAAAATCGTCATTATAAATGGGTTGTCATATTAAGAGGACACAAATGGTTGATTCAGACATAGCTTGCTTCTCAAACTGAAGTGATACTAAGCAGATTGTGATGTTAACCGAGGTGATATTAACGGGGTTACACTGTACTGCATTGCAGGTCATCGTAGAGGGAGTGCAAGTGCTCAGCCCTGTTGCATAGTGAATGATGTGTTTTTTTATTTATTTTTTGTCTATTTTATTGATAGATCTGGACGGTCTTCTCAGCCAGGCGCTTTTGATTGGGAACTTTGAGGCTGCCGTTGATATTTGTATGAAGGGTGACAGAATGGCCGATGCTTTCCTTCTTGCTATTGCTGGTGGCCCAGGTCTCCTAGCGCGGGCTCAAAAACGATACTTTGAGCAATCAACATCCAGTGTATCACGGGTGAGAATCTAGAGCCATCAACTCTAAATGTTCAGACTCCAATGATGCATTTTCTTTCTCTTGTATTCAATTGATTACAAGTCGCTATGATAACGATAATCTATAATCAGGAGGGCTTAATCAACGTCCCTGATCCAATTTCCAAAATGCTTTGACTTTCCAGTCTGATATGAAGGCAAATTCATTTCCAATACGTCTACAGTCAAACCTGTATTAGGAGCCACCTTTATAGAGCAGCCACCTGTTTATAAAGGCCACTCTTCATAACCCCAAATGATACTTTCTATAGCAATCAATCTGGACAAAAAGGCCACATGTCTACGTTGCATATTATGTGAATAGATCTAGATAAATTGGAATATCCAAATTCCCGTACCTTTCAGACTAAGACCAACAACTTTTATATCATTTTTCTGTCTGGAGTTTCAACCTTGTGACTGTCAGTGTTTTTTATTTTTGTTCAAACTGAGTACTAAATTAACCTATATTTACCATACTTTCTTTCTATTTTTTGCTTTCCTGAAACAGCAATGGTACAGATGAAATCTAGGCTGATGATTTTATATTTTAATTTAATTTCAGTTGATGTGCACCGTGATTAATCGCGATTGGAAGATGATTGTTTGCAACTGTGCCCTTGAAAATTGGAGAGAATCATTGGCCGCACTTGTCACGTACGGCAAAGCAGAAGAGTTCTCCAATCTCTGTGACGTTCTCGGCCAACGTCTTGAGGCAGATGGCGGAAAATATCACAGTGCAGCTATGGTATGCTACATATGCGCCGGGAATGTCGAACGCCTGGTTTCTTGCTGGTAAGATGTTATCTTTCTTTGCTTAACTCTT
Organism: Calvadosia cruxmelitensis; assembly: GCA_900245855.1. Lineage (NCBI taxonomy): Eukaryota > Metazoa > Cnidaria > Staurozoa > Stauromedusae > Kishinouyeidae > Calvadosia > Calvadosia cruxmelitensis. The sequence continues at coordinate 16,040 of OFHS01001733.1, forward strand.
GTCCTGCTCTTAAAACTAGTTAAATGAAGACTGGAAGTCACTTTTTCGATTGATGATTGGTTGATCGCTAGGGACTAACTATCTGATTGGTTATATGTTGCTACTTTCGACTTGTTTCAAAACCGTTTTTGTGTATAGTTATGTTACGTGTTGTTGTTGTGAGTGATTGCAATATGATAATGAAATTAATTTATTCTCTCATTCAACTGATATGACAAATTGCCAAAGAGCGTTCCACAGAATAGTAGCAACGTCATGTGTCAATACACGTACACCAAGATACTGATGGATGTAATTATTATATACAAACATAGCAGCTCAACATATTTCAATGCATTCAATAGATACATATGGTCGGTGTGGTCTAGTGGTCAGTATGTGTTGCTGCAGACGTCCCGGGTTCAACTCCCGGCCCAGCCGTCACATACATTTGTTATGTCTTTTGTGGTTTTAATTGTCAAGAGCCCCATGCGCTACCCTCATTAAACAAAGTGACTTTTTGACTCACGGTTACTGTGGTAACCCAACAGCTAATGATGTGGGCCGGAGCATTTATTTATTTATTTTCATCTTGTCGCATAAACATTCCTGATAGCATACTGTCTTGCAATCGAATTGTCGTTGCAGAAGTGTTGCAAATTGAACTCCATTTTTTAAAAGTAAAATGCATTTGGTAGTATCGTTTTTCCTTTTTTCTCTTTTAGGTCTAAGACAATTTCATGCGAGCCGTCTGCTAGTGTTTTACAAGATCTAGTGGAGAAGGTGATGGTCTTGAAGAAGGCAGTAGAAAAAGAGCGTCAACCTTCGCTGGCAAATGTTACGCCTAATCTTGCAAGTCAGCTGAGGTATGGCAATGCCTCAGTAATTTGTCATTCCAATTGAAGCCTAACCTGTCTTTCTAGAACATTCCAGATGCGTTATTGATTTGTGTACATTTTTGGCATTTAAGTTATTAGTTCTATTCCTTTTAGAACTCTGAAAATTGAATTTTTGTCCTGGTACAGTCAAACCTGTATTAACAACCACCTCTATAGAGCAGCCACCTGTGTCTAAAGGTCACTCTTCATAACCCCAAAATGACACTTTTCTATAGAAAGCAACCTGGACAAATAATCTGTCTATAAAGGTCATTTTCCTCAGGTCTCAGAGGTGACCGTTATAGGCAAGTTTCACTGTACTGTAGATAATGTTTAACATGTGAATAGTTTTTAACGGGTTCATAGCGTATTGTTTGATTTTCTTGTTAATGATGCTAAGCAATTGTAACTAGGCTGTCAATATATCATATCAGCTTAACGTGCTTGCAGATGTTATATTTGCTTTAAAGCATCTGCCTCACAAAAGCTAAGTCATGTCTGTGTTTAATTTACAGCAAGTACGCCAGCATTCTGGCTTCTCAAGGAAACTTGGAAACTGCTATGGTCTACCTTTCAACAGTCAGTGACCAGGTAAGAAGTTGTTCTGTTTCCGTTGGTGCACACAACAGGTTCCGTCAGTTTACCAAAAGTCCTTGCCACGCCATGTGGGTATATAAGGCGACACCCATCTCCCAAGATCCGTGTCGCTGTACAGTCAAACCTGTATTCGCGGGCACCTTTATAGAGCAGCCACCTGCGTATAAAGGCCACTCTTCCTTACCCCAAAAGAATACTTTCTATAGAAATCAACCTGGACAGAAAGGCCACTTGTCTATAAAGGAATTTTTCTCAGGTCCTAGAGGCAACCATTACAGACTGTTTTCACTGTACTGAAATAAGGGTTACTGCTAGCTTGTTGTATTTAGCTTACTCTTTGGAGCTGCCGGTATTCAAACAGCGGTCTCCAGCATGCAACACAGGCACTCTAGTCAACAAGTAGTGAGTTTATAGGTCCGGACAACGTAATGGTTGATGTGCATTAATTTCATGTTGTTTCTTCCACATTTACTATCGCATTGCTGCTGGTTGTATTTCCAGGCTGTGGGTATCTTGAAAGACCGGATATACTGGGCACAGCAGCAGCCAGGAACTCACGGGCAAGCACCACCATTTCCATTTGAAAGGGTAGGCACTGATCTAGCCGCATTCTTCAGAGATGATTAAATGACAGTTTCCATTGTTCTTAATTAATATCTGTGGTTCGTCATCTGAGATAGAAGGACAACCTTTTATGTAGACGAATGAAGACTGTCTAACAAAACAAACCTGTATTACAAACCTGTACTATAGTCCAACCTGTATTCGCTGCCACCTCTATAGAGCAGCCGCCTGCGTATAAAGGCCACCTTTATAACCCCAAGATGTCACTTTCTACAGCCCAATCAACCTGGATAGAAAGACCACCTGTCTATAAAGGTCATTTTCCTCATGTCCCAAAGGTGACCATTTTAGGCAGGTTTTAGTGTTTTACTGTATACCACATAAGAGACAGGTTTCACTGTATATGATATTATTCTCATGATAGTGTCTGTGGCATTGTTCATTACAGGCTGCAGCTGTTAATACCCAGCAGCAGTATCCGCAGGCTGATACATTCTCACCTGTGAGACCAGCTCCCTCTGGTTCATTGTACAATCCCACTCCACCAGCTTCAATGCCAGGAGTTTACAATCCTAATCAAATGCCACAACGGGAGCAACCAATGTACGGAGGTGTACCCGCTGTTAATACCACGGCACCCTACGGCACCATGACACAACCAGGTTTCAATCCACCGTACTCTCAGCCCTCTCAGCCATATTACCAACCAATGGCTACGTCAGCACCTGGCATGGGTGTCCAGTCACCTATGGGTGTCCAGCCACCTATGGGCGGTCAGTCTCCACCTATGTACCATTCAGGGCAGCCGAACCGCATGCAACCGGCTAAGATGATGCCTGGACCACCACCCATGGGCGGAGGCCTATCTAAGCCTGGTGAGTCACTTTTAAGATGGTTCTGCCTTCTGCTTGTTCAATCAAGTAGCTGTATCATATGCAATTTTGGAAATTGATTAATGTGACTTTGCTTTGCAATACTGTGTGAGCAATTAAACCTGTACTAGCGACTGGGACGTTATGCAGTAGGAATATGCTAACAAAGTTGGGCTGCTGGGCTGCCTTACAAAATATGATGTAGTGGAATTTGGTTGATATGAGGAATATAATTTCACTATATTTAGTGTTTATAGCAGCTGACATGTCGCATGTACATTCAAATCTGTATTAGCGGCCACCTTTATAGAGCAGTCACTTGTGTCTATAAGCCCGCTCTTCATAGCTCTAAAATGACACTTTCTGTAGACATCAACCTGTACAGAAAGGCCACTGGTCTATAAATATCATTTTCTCAGGTCACACAGGTGACCATTATAGACAAGTCTCACTGTACACTCATTGCTGATTCTCTTCTAGCAGAACCGACCCCACCCCCATCAGGCCAGGGGGCAATGGCACCGATGTCTATGAAGGCTGCCAAGAAGGTATCTTGATTTCGACGATGGTTACATTTAGTCCGTGATGCATTGTGATGTTGGTATTGATATGCTGTGAATGTCTTCCAGGGTGATATGGGCTCACCTAGCGAACCTGTTCAACAGCCACATTTCTTCAACCCTGCTGCTCCAGTGCAACCACAACCTCACCAGTTTGCAGGTATGCCGCTTGGTCATCCACAATGTTCGTTGGCTGCCTGTCGCTACCCGGCACGTTTCTCTCATCTTTTGAGTTGGGTACTGCGCGGCTGGATGCTGAATATAGAAACAATTAACCACTTGATGGAAGAGAGATGTGACATTAGCGTAATATGCCCTGTCGATCTGTCTGTCTGTTTGTCTATCTTCCTTGTAGATTGTGTGCTAAATTTTCTTGATTGTGTTTTCTTCAAGGCATGAATGGAGGTGGACAAATTCCGCCAGGTCATATGATACCAGGACAAGGCACTGCTCCACTAATACAACCAAAGGTATAAAGTTATGTAGCTTATTTCCTTATAATTGGGCTTGCTGCTTATATCTGACTGACGGATGACTTGAGTGTAAGCCAATGTGCAACAATTGTGGCTCTGTAGCTCAGTACGGCAGTACCAGCGACTTTGAGCATGTCAGCTCTGAGGTCATGGATTTGGGTCGTTTTGGTGACAGAATCGCCGATTGCGAAAAATATATCTTCCCCTACGCTCATGTGAAAACATTTTTTTGATTACGTTACAGATGACCAGTAAAGATTTCCCTTCTTGTTTTTTATTTCCCTCGTGCTCTCACGAGTACCGGCATGTGTAATTTTGTATGTGAGTTCACTATGATGAGTAAGTTGTAAAATTTACTCTGCAATATGACTAAACAAAGAATAGACTCAGAATTATAATGTATAATCAGCAGTAGTGATATAATTTTGTGACTCCGGAAAGAGATTTTAAGTTGAGATAAAGCATGCTCCACAGTTAGTCAGTGATATTGAATGACATTTGTTCTTTGCCTGAGTGGTATTACGCAACTCATGTTGAATTTTTCTCAGATGTTTATTCTTTTTTCTTTGGTTTTAGGTTGAACCTGAACCACCAAAGGAAATTATCAAAGCACCCATTCCAGCTGCAGATGTGATCATTCAACAAACACTATCCGGCATGGTCGAGAGGTGTTTAGGCTCTGCTCCCAATCCGGTAAGCCTTGCTCTATCCTCATGTGTTAAGTTGTTTTTGTAGTTGATCGATAGAGATGATTGACTCTGTCTTAATGCTAGGGAAGTTGCCAATCTCGGCCCCTATGCACGTCAGGATACATGTGTTTTTCAGGTGCATCGTTTTGAATTGTAATGAACAAATTTTGACACCCAAGATTACAATCACGGAAATTGACAACCATAGAAAAGAGTATAAGTGGATGTGTTTCAGACAAAACCATTTCTGATGAAACCACACTTGGCAAAGGGAGTCCTGGAATGTATTTAGAGTTTTAGACTGTGCTTGGTCAATTGAGTGGCAGTGAAATATGTTTTGTTCGATTGCTTGGTCAATTGGCCAGTATGATGGTCGTATACGTGTTGATTTTCAGCAAGTTGCCATTACTCTGATTCTCTGAGCTATTGTGTTTTAAAATGTTGTCAAGTGTACGTATTAATCCAATTCCTCTTCTTAATATTTAAGCAAACAAGGCGAAAGATGGAGGATGTCGTCCGTCGATTGGAACTCTTGTATGATATGCTTAGGAGTGAAAAAGTGAGTCCATCAATATGTTTCTGTTTTTAACAAGGACAGATTATGCTGACATGCAAGAGATAGACAAAAGCCATGTCAAATTACCATTTTGAGCAGCAATCAACTTAAAATGGTCCCTACAACACTTTCTCTGTGATCTATAGTTTTGAAACAGTAACTTGAAAAGTAACTGTAGCTAGTTCCTACTTCTGGATAAGTAACTAGTAACTTTAAAAATTTGCTTTTGAAGATGACTAACATTTGAATGTACAGTCAAACCTGTATTAGTGGCTACCTCTATAGAGCAGCCACCTGTGTATAAAGACTACTCTTCATATCCACAAAATGACACTTTGTATAGGAATCAACCTGGATAGAAAGGCTGCCTGTCTATAAAGGTCAATTTCCTCTGGTCCTAAAAGTGATCGTTACAGACTAGTTTCACTGTAGGTATACGATGTAACTGTAAGTAGTTGCATTAAAAAGCAATTGACACAGCCCTGTTTTTAGGACAAATCTGTACCACTAACAATCATCAACAACGCTCTTAAGCTCCAGGAAGTCACTTGTTTTGTATAACAGAGAGAAACATTTTCCAAGGGATCATGCCCCCAGAGCCCTCTATCGGATGCCTATGGTGATCTTAACGCCTCCCAACTCGACCGAGCAAACACCGCCCTTGCTGACATAAAATCCCCTCAGCATGCTTTGACAATTTCCTTGCTCAGTGTTTAAACGTAATGTGGCAACCAGTACAGTGTAACCCCGTTAATATCACCTCGGTTGATATCAGAACCTGCTTAATGCCACTTCAGTTTGAGAGTCAAGCTCTGTCTGAATCAACTATTTTAACCCGCTTAATATCACGGCCCGCTTATTGCAATGAAACATTGTTAATATCACTATGATTTTCCATTCAAAAATCGTGACAATAAGCCGGTCGTGATATTAAACGGGTTAAAATTGTTGATTTTGACAGATCTTGGTTTTCAAACTGAAGTGATATTAAGCGGGTTGTGATATTAACTGAGGTGATATTAACGGGGTTACACTGTAACTGTTCATTGTAATGTTCCGTTGGTGAGAAGATCGGCTGGTCGTCAAAATTAGCGTTGATTTTTCTGCTTTTAGTTATCACCTAATGTTCTGGCTGGAATGCATCAAATTGTTCAAGGTGAGAATTGTTGTCAACAAATCTTGGAAAATGGATTTCAAGCCAGTTATTCCTATCAAAACCACTTTAGAAACAAAAGCCATATCACAACTGATTTTAGCTATTTTAGTCGTTTAACTCTGTCGTGTTGTGGGGCGATGACATAGCCTTTGATATTGTTTTGTTTAATAAATTGGATTCATTCATGATGATGCCAAGATACCGATACATTAAACTAACTCAGAGCTGATTATATGAACATTTGATCAATGAACTGAAAATTATTCTTAGTGATAGTATAGGCCTGATGTTCAATCATCTCCCTAACTTTCTAGAATTCCAGTTATAGCTTAATCATTTTAGTCTCAATTTCTTGTAACTCCTGTTGTTTAGCGGCTAATGTTGTTGTTGGCTAGCAGCTAGTACGAGTGGCTGCCAGTCAGGAATCCTGGGTTCAGCTCTGGGTCAAGCCGACACATAGATTCGTTATCGTTATGTCTTCTGTGGGTTTTTTTTGTCGAGGGCCCCGAGGGAGACTCAGCAATTGGCTTGATCAATTACAGTCAAACCTGTATTAATGGCCACCTCTATAGAGCAGCCACCTGTGTATAAAGGCCACTCTTCATAACCCCAAAATATCACTTTCTATAAAAATCAACCTGGACAGAAAGGCCGCATGTCTATAGAGGTCATTTTTCTCAGGTTCCTGGGGTGACCGTTATAGACAGGTCTCACTGTACTCTAATTAAACAGATATCTTGTTTTAACAAAACCTTGTTTGTTTACAGCTTGTCAAGCGCAAAATTACCAAGATGCGATGCAATTCCATCGACAAATGATAGCGGGTGGCAATTTCTCAGAAATTAGCTCATTTATGCCCGGCCTGAAGACACTGATACAGACGTCCGCTCAGCTGAGAGTGTAATACCATGATTAATTACCGTATAAACCAATTAGGAAAATTATTTTATACTGATGCCGTATTTCTCTGAGGACTTCGCCAAGGATATCGATTGGTTGATACAATGATGTAGTGTTGTACCCCCTTCCTTAAAAAACTATCAAATTGCATGGTTGTAACAATGCCGTGGGTGTAACATTCTCATGTCGTGGTTGATGTCTTCTGTGAGCATTTCCAGCCGTCGAGTCTTTTTTCTTTCAAATTCTTTTATTTCTTGAGCTTTGTAGATTAAGTATAAGGTGTAGGGTTACCAGACCAGAGAAGAAAAAATATCCAACATTTACAAACTTTGTTCGAAAATTTTATCAAAATCAACTAAATTTGGCACTGTATAAGATAATGATAGATGCGGAACGAATCCAGGAAATAAGGGATGTCTGGCAATTCTGATCAGGTGGCAGTGTTATTTGATTAGTCCGTTTAAAATATTTTCTTTACTGCCAAATATAGCTGCAAATTTCTATGTGGCATAGGTCCTACTGCTAACTGTGATTGTTTTGAAGCTAAGCAATGGAATTTCATGTATAGAGGCTGTTGCGTTTAATAACGTTCAAGGTATACAGCTTCTAAAGTTACTTGAAATATGCAAACAGTTTTCATGTTTGATCGGATAAAGCCGAAGGCATGGTCATTTTACCCCTTGCGTGTCTTCAATCAATATTCACCTTTTCAGTATTCATTGATCCTGTAGATCCAACTTGAATTTCTAGCTAGTCAGCTGAATCTGGGTTAATTCACTGTTTAGTATATATCCAGTAACCATTGCTGTTTTACGTAAAAAAGAAACTTAGCAGAATTCCTTTCATGTGGCCAGGAGCTTAGGGTTTCCAGACCACAGAGGAAAAAATACGGAATATTTGAAAAATTTAATAAAAGTGTCTAACAAAATAAACTGAATTTGGCACTGCATAACATATAAATATGGAATGATTTTGGGGAATAAGGGATGTCTGGCAGCCCTAGCCAGCTTTGTTGTAAATTGATATTGTTCGATACAGAAACTAAGAAGTGTTGTGTGAGTCGAACCCACAATCGCTGGATTGCCGATCCATTGCTCTACCATTGAGCTAGGCGCGCCTAAGTTCCAGCGCAAATTACGAGACAAATATTCACAGAGTATCAAAAAGTCCAACTGTTGCAATCCACAAATTTAATACAAATCCGTTTTGTTTTTGGTAAAAAGACCTAAAGAAAAATATATTACAGCAAATAGTAAACCGATAAACTTAATCCACCTGGGATGAAGAAGATTGCTAGAAAAGTACAAAAAGGCCTACGCTAGTATCAACTTAAATACTGCGCTAATTCAGTGCGATCACATAATAAGCAAAGCACAATGTGTCGTGATGCATGTCGATTGTCGTTGCGATTTGTCAAATTGTCACTTTTTGATGACAGGCGCAGATATGCGTCTTGGCACAGGCTGCAAAAACAAAACATAATGATAATATCAAATCTGAGATATAGTCATATAGATTACATGATACAGTCAAACCTGTATTAGTGGCCAGCCGGCAACCTCTATAGAGCAGCCACCTGTGTATAAAGGCCACTCTTCATAACCCCAACATGATGCTTTCCATAGAAATCAACCCTGTACAGAAAAGCTACCTGTCTATAAAGACCACTCTTCGTAACCCCAAAATGACACTTTCTATAGAAATCAGCCTTGGCAGAAAGGCCACCTGTCTATAAAGGTCGTTTTAATCTGGTACCAAAGGTGACCATTATTGACAGGTTTCACTGTATTACATTTCATTTTTTACAGTTAGCTAAATGTACAACCTAAGCTACAGTGTAATTTGTTTTTAAACCCAAAACAAAATAATGAGCGACTGTTGAACTCGGAAAATAACAAGCTGCTTTATCGAACAAAACCTAAGACAGAATTATCTCACAGCAACATTTACGACAACATAATTGATCCAACCACTTAATTAATACAAATGCCAGTCTCCTGGGGCCATATTCATGGACCGGGACTAAAGAGTAGTCCAAGACTAAACATCTCGTCTGGACTAAATTACTAAAATCTGTATATGGGACTTGAGATATA